>LOJH01006504.1:0-11338 GCA_001685095.1 Ellobius talpinus
TGTGTGTGTATCTGGAGGCCAGAGGCTGACTTTGGGTGTCTTCCTTGATTACTCTCCATCTAACACGTCAAGACAGGTCTTTCACTTGAACCCAGAACTGATGATTCAATCGGCTACCCAGCTTGCTCTGGGCTCTCTGCCTTCTGAGCACTGGAATTGCCAGTGGGCCACTATGCCACAGCCATTGACATGGGCGCTGGGGACCTGGACACCGGTCTTCATGCTTGTGTGCAAGTGTTTTACCCACTGAGCCCCAGCTCTCTCTTTAACTTCTGAAAAATTAATATCTGGGGCTGGGAATGCAGCTCAGTGGCACAACACTAGCCTGAAATATTTTGAACACACACACACACTCACACACACTCATGGTAAAATTTATTGAGTGTGCAGTTCTGTGGGTCTTGACAAGCACCTCCAGTTACAAACCCCGTGAGATGCAGAATAACTCCACAGCCCTGCATTTCCCTGTGCTGCATGTGGCCTAGCCTCTGCCTCTCTACACCACAGCCCCACAGCCCCACACTACCACCCATTGCATGGTGGATCTCACAAATTCCTTCTTTTCCATTGAATATTATTTCATCCACTGGATGCCACATAGTCTGGGCCTGATAGTTGTTAACTGAGTAACCTCTGATCAAGCTCATGGAGTTACATATGACTGAGATTCCTGAGGGAGAGAGCTGGGAAGAAACTGTGGAGCATCTGGTTCAAGGCCTAGTGAACAAGCAGGAGGTAGGAGTGCCAATCATTTGGGGGCAGGATGGTCGGACTGCAACTTCCCGTGCTTTCATTGCCTTACCAAGACTTGCTCATTTTGTTCTTGTTTTTCAACTGGTTGGAACCAATTTCTCTACCTGGAAGATGAGAGCAGTGTTAGCCACGTCCTAGAACCACAGTGAGGACTTAATGGGATGACTGGACAGACTGGAGGAAGGGGAGCACTGGGCCTGGAGCACTGCACGGGGATGACTCATTTCTGCCTCGAGGCCTCAGTGGTTCTGAAGGAAAGCAATAGACACGAGGCTGAGGACAGCTTTCAGTGTTGGACTACTTCCATTCCCAGTACCGTGCTTCCCCGCCTAGGTGAACCCCCATGGACCACTTAGCACCTCTGTGTCGTATTTTCTCATCTGAAACACGGAGATGGTGAGTTATCCTCCCATAGGGTTGTTTTGGGGATTACAAGGGAGAATGAGGTCAAAACATTTTCTGGTACTTAGAGTTCATTGTTGGCTGCCACACTGGAATGAATCTGATTCCCCTGGGCATCTCCTTTGCACTATTCCCCAGAGGAGAATGAAGCAAGATCCTGGGATGAGTTGGAAAACAGAACTCGTGTGCTCTCTGGCTCTGGGATTAGGCTGTTGTGTGACTCCACATAAACTGATTGCCTTCTCTGTGCCTTAGGTGCTTCATTGAGTATTGAAGTGCATGGAAGAGTGAAGTCAACAATTACCTAACTTAATTTAATTTTTTTTGATTGTCCTGGCTGTCCTAGAACTCACTCTGAAGACCAGGCTAGTCTCGAACTCACAGAGATCCACCTGCCTCTGCCTCCCGAGTGCTGGGATTAAAGGTGTGCACCACCACTGTCTGACTATCTAATTTAATTTTGAACTCTTTTGTATGTGTACAATGTATCTACGTATACATATTTGTGTGTGTGAATGTGTGCATGTAGGGGAGCAGAGGCTGACTTTGGGTGTCTTATTCTTTTGTACTCCACTTTATTTTTTTGGGGGGTCAAGATCCGTTGATAAACCCAGTGCCCACTTATTGGCAAGACTAGTTGGGCAGTGAGCTACAGGAATCCCTTTCCTTCTGCCTCGTCAGCACTAATAATGCAGGTACATGGCACCACAACTGAATGTTGGGGATTGGAACTCAGTTCTTCACCTTTGCACAGGAAACAGTTGGCTAGCAGAAGCATCTTCCCAGCACAGTAACTGTTAAAGATGTTGGGTACCCATAAAGGTGGTAGGTGTGTGTCCTTATCCTTCATTATAAACAGAGAGGCTTTTCTTGTGTAGCTCACACTGCTCGTGCGTGCAGGTGGCTGAGCTCACCTCAAGCTCTGTCCATGAATTCAGGTTATAGGTTTATACCACCACACCCTGTTACGGGGTCCTGGAGGTGGACCCCAGAGGTCTTCTACATGCTGGGCAAGCACTCTGCCAACTGAAACCCTCCCTAACCCAGTTTTTGCCTTTTTGAGACTGGATCTCACTATATAACCCAGGCTGCCCTTGAATTTACAATGCCCCTACTCTGGACTCTTGAGTGCTGGGATTATAGGCATGTGTCAGTACACCAGGATCACCTTTTGATGGGGGAGGGGTGGCCTGTGATGACAGGGCTTGGTTTTTGCACAGCTTATCATGAAATATTAATACAGCATTGCACTGAGTGTGAAGTTTTGGTGTCGGACTGCTATTCTGACCTTTAGTGTTCTGAGGTAAACAATATATGGTTTTGCTAGAGAAGCAGAATGACCCACAATGCAGTCACACAGGAAGGAACAAGACTCCCCCTTTCTGTGTCCCTTACTGGGGGGCCTCTTGACTTCCCAGTGCACTCCAGACCTCAACACTTTCAGGTTCAGGGGCTGCTACACTACTTCAGTCTTCTTTCTTGGGGTGCAGCGATTGGTCCATGTTCTATAAATGGGCTGGGTACCAGCATCATTTGCTGTCTGCTTTTAGAGCCCTTCCCTTTGAGCCACTCTGGGTTGGGGCTCCATCACATGGCTTTCTTTAGTCAGTGAGATATCATCCAACTCTAACACATATAAGGGTCTTGAAAAGCTGGTGTATACCTGTTACCGCCTTAGGCAGGGCCTGGTTGTTACCTTCTTGTCTCCGCTTGGACACACTAAGACTAAACCATTTGGAGAGACACAAGGAGCCCATGAACCAGATGGCCCATTTTATTTCCCTGAACCCAGATGACTATAACCCTCACCCTCACTGCAAGCCAGCCAGCAGTGCCCCCACCCCTAACCCAGGAGGCAGGAGAGTCTAGAACAGCCACTTGTCCTAAACCACTAAACCACGGGATCTGGGAGATGTACAAATGGTTATGGCTCTAAGCCTCTGAGACTTGGGGTGGTTTTTTATGTGGTATAAGCTACTGAGTACACCACTACTGTGCCATCTAGTTGACTAGTATGTATGGCATCACCCCTCCCCCACAACTAGGCTACTAGCCCCCAGGTGGTGATAGAGTTTGTTTTGTCAAAAGCTACACCAGTGTCTAGGACAGACCCTGACAGACATAGGCTTCATAAACACTTGTTAATCATCAAATAGATAATACATAATGTACCTTACAAGCTGGCACTGGCTGGGGTGACGGGGAGAAGGCCAGAGGTTAAGAAGTATATTGCTCACAGAGGAACCATGGTTTGGTTCCCAGTACCCGTATCAGGTGGCTCACAATTGCAGTTCCAGGACATCCCAAGGTACTCTGGCCTCTGCAGGCACCTGCACACATGCTGCATGCAAACACCGCCAGGCACACACCTACACCTAAGCTTTAAAGGTGGCCCTGGGTTGATGCTTAGCAAATGGGAGCTAGTATAATAATAAAGCCAATGTTCTTATGCTGCAGCCAACATTTTTTTTCTGAGTCTTTGCTATTTTCTTTTCCTGCTGACATTTTTCACAAAAGGAAAAGCCAGATGTGGAGGTACACATCTCTAACCCTAGCACTCGGGAGAGATGGTAGAAGGAGGACAGCCTGGGCCACATAGTTCCAGGCTAACCTGGGTTACGTAGGTGTCATTATCTCAAAGAAATAAAATGAACAGTGACAAATGACCCTCCGTCTGGTCTGTAATGGTGGTTGGGGATAGTGTGTTAACAAGTTTAATTCCTTTCTTTCCATTCCTTGGGATTATGGGCAACAGACAACGCCTCTGCCTCTCGACACTCTCTGCCACCCTGGTAGCTGCTGCCATTGGTGTGTGCAGGTAGAACTAAGTGCAGATCTTGCTAGCTCTCCAGTAGCCTCCTCAAACAGGCCACGTACGTGCCTTCTACCCGATTGGCACACTGGAAGGAACTTGCTTGCTCCCAGGTTATCTGCCAACTTTCTTCTCTGCATATGGGAAGCTCCAGAAGGAAGGTGGCATCCATTTCAATCACCATCAGCCCCGCTCTGTCTAGCCAGGTGTTAAAATACATGCGCTGAGGGAATGAGTCAGGAATCACTGCTTTGTTCGTTCCAAGAACCCACCTTTCTCAAGCTGAAGGCCCATGCCTTGACACAAACATGGCATGGCCCTGGCATGGTGCTAGCAGCTCATGGTGTGCAAACGCTCCCCATTCTGGAGAACAGCAGTGGATTTTATTGAATTGTTACTATATGCCAGGCACCATTCCAATCACACAATGCATTAACTCATGGTGGGCACAGAAATAGGCTGTGGAGCATAAGTCTGCACTGCAGGAGACACAGGATGCATAAGACCTAGGATTCAACCCATGATGAATGGGACCCCCGGCTGCTACCCCTTACATGGGATGGCTTTATATGGTTCCTCAGAGAGTCTTCCGTGATTCTGAGTCCAGGTTCTCCGAATAAATCCATAATTAATGCACTACTTTTGTGAACTACTTAGCGTGTTTACATATGTGAATGCATTTTCATGTGAATGCATGCCGTGTTTATGCTTCCATACATGTGGAGGCCAGAAGGTAGCTTTGGGTGTTGCTCAGCACCATTTACCTTGATTTTGGGGAGCGGTTTTTCTCACTGACTTGGAACTTACTAAGAAGGCTAGGCTTCTTGACTGGAGAGATCCAGAGATCCACCTGTCTCTGCTTCCCCAGCCTAGGATTGTAAGCACATACCATGGAGCTTGGCTTTTATTTATTTATTTTTTTGAGGGTATTAGGCATTGAACTTCATGCTACTAAGAAAAGCACTTTATAGACTGAGCCACCCGCTTCCCCAGTCCAGCACTCAGGCTCCTTTATTGTTTTTTGTTCTTTGATGGTTCATATATTTCTCCACTCACTGTCGCTGGAATCATTTTCCACACAAACTGCACTCAATGTCAAGCCTGTTTCTGCTTTGGGGAGACTCCAGATAAAGACACAGGGTCACGTAGTTCGAGGAGACGCCTCATGCTTGTTCTCCTCCCATACTTTCACAGCGCCTGTGGACTTATTTAAGGCTCTGAGACGTCATGCTGCAACGCCATGTCCCTAGGCTTCCTCAGTGAGGGCTTTAACACACTAAATTGCCCATGCGTATTTTAACTCTAACATCTTTGAATGCTCTCCAGAAGATATGCTGGGTGAATTACCCTCTGAGAATCACTGGCTGGTGTAGTCTCAAGGGTTTTTCCCCTCATTTTTATTCTGAACATGGATGGGTGAGTCTGGCTGTGTCAACTGCTGTTACCTGGCACGGAGCCAATAACCACACAGGTCTCCCAGGATGGAAGACTTCTCTCAGTGCCAGGAAGGCAGAGTCTCCAAAGCCCTTTCTCTCAGCAAGATCTCTTCCCTTTTCCTTAAAATGGGATTGGCAGCCTGCTGGTGGGCCAGGAATGTTTGGCTGGTCTGGCTGGGAACGCAGCTGTGGGCATCCTGAGAAAAAGTGTGACTTCCTAATGACGCGGGAGTCTGGATGAGCTAAACAGGAAGTTTTTGCCAACTAGCTGGCCTCCCTACCCTCTTGTGGTAACCAGTGACCATGGGAGAATTTAATTGGCGTGGGTCCAGAAGGCCTAATTATTTCCTACAGCTGTACAGAGAAGGCTCTTGAGAGACCAGGGATCACAGAGGTAGGAGCATGTGCATGGCAGCCTGGGCCTTGGGGTTCAAAGTCTCTCTGCGAGTGGGGTGATTGGTGGGAGTAAGAGGGGCTGAACAGCTGCAGGTCTTCTTTGCTTCACTCTGGCATTGAAGTGGCAGCACTGGGGCTTTTGGAGTCTGGGGACCAGGTTACAATTACTTCAGGGAAACTCTTCAAAATCGTATTACTCTCTGAAAATGAAACCAGTGGCCCCAGAAATAATGACGAGAACCCCTGCATTCTCTGCACAGGGCTGCTCACGACCTCTGGTCAAGTCCCTTATGTTAGACTAGGCGGAGTGGCTAAGCCTGGGCACTGTTGGCATGTTAGGCAGGACGCTGTCTTGCTGGAGGCATTCTGGCCAGATTAGGGTGGTTCAGCATTGCCCCAAGCCTCTTCTCATTGAATGCCAGACATATTTCTCTCTCATCAACTGTGGTAGCCAAAAATGTCTCCAAATATTCCTTGGGTCACAAGTGGGAACCACAAGTTTTCTGGGAAGGGAAAAAAAGGCATAGTGGCTGAAAGCCCATTTCTCAGGCTTGGATTAGGGCTCAGTTGTTACAGTGCTTGCTTAGCATGCTTGGAGCCTGGGTTTGGTTCCCAGAACCACCTAACCTGGGCATGCTGGCACACATACCAGTAACCCCAGCACTCAGGAGGTGGAGGCAATAGGGTCAGAAGTTCGAGGTCATCCTTGGCTACCTGGAGTTTGAGGTCAGCCTGGGCTAATAACCTTGTCTAAAAAAAATAGCCAGTTTTTTTAAAACAAGCATGTCTTTGTTCAGATTTTGACCCTGCCTTTTTGCTGTGTGATCTAACACATATTATCTGTGCTTTTTACATCTCAGCCCCTGCATCTGTGTAATGGAGATAACACTAGCATACACCTAATAGGTAGACTAAATGACTTCAGGTCGATTTGAATAATACATTTACATTATTTTGCAGGCTGGAGCTTTCTGTGAACTCACACTCTTATTGCCATTATCATCTGTCTCATCATTTGTGTTTGCTTTTCCTCCGAGACTGTAAGGCCTTTAAGCATATAGGTCAATTCTTCTTATTTATTTTTAAAACTATGAGTCTAATATAGGTACAGAATAGAGATGAATCAAGAAACAAGGGAAGGCCAGAAGGAAAGGGGAAACTCAGCAAGTGAACACCCCACTTGAGATCTGAGAAGGATCTGCAGACAGTGACCAGCACCAGGGTGAGTACTCTCTCCATGGCTCTCCAGGGCTAGGCTCATTTGGGGGCCAGAAAGGTGGAAGGGAAGGGTCCATTCTAAACTCAGAGGTATGTAAAGGGGCCTAAAGGCTCCAAAGTAGGCACGTGTGCTGTTGCACAGGGATATGCCTGATGGTTGCTGAAGCTGGAGGTTACTGGGTTAGGCTCTATGCTAGGCAGGAGTGACTCCTGCAGCCTGGAGAAGCAAGATGCAGAGGAGAACTACCTTCTGTTTGTGCTTCAAAGGATTAAGTGTATTATTTACAACTCAATTTAGAAGCCCTGTGGAGTCTACCCATGGACTTGGGCTAGACCAGCTAGGACAGAGGAGCGAACCGTAGAGGAGTGTGGGACAGGGCTTCCATCCACCCATGGTTGGTGGGGTGTCTGTCTTTAGTTGCAATTATAGTAGTTTCTGCATTGATGGAGACTTCTTGAATCTGTATTGTGCAGTATAGCAGCCATAAATATTCATATTTGGCTACTGAACATCTGAATTGTGGGTAGTATGACCATGAAACTAAATTTTAAGTTAAGCTAACTTAGAGATGGGGAGATGGCTCAGTGGGGGAAGTGCTTGCTATGAAACTCTTAAAGCCTGAGGCTGGATCTCCAGAGCCCACATAGAAGCTGGACCTGGTAGCACACACATCTCTTTCTCCAGAAGCACATAGGCAAGCTAGCCTGATGTGCACACAGCGGTGAACAAGAGAGACCCTGTCTCAAATAAGGTGAAAAGTGAAGACCAGCTGTGATGTTGTCCTATGACCGCAAGCATACCCATGACATGCATGCACCTGCCCCTTCTCTCTTTCTCTCTTTCCCTACACACACACACACGAAGCTAATTTAAAACGTCAATAGCTATGGTGGTTAGTGGTTACTGGGTTGGATAGCAGAGGTCTAGAGGAATCCCAAGCCCCTAGATGACAGGCTCTTGGAGGATGTGCTGTGAGATGGTCGGCTCTTCACTCTCATGGAGGAGAGTTAGCCAGGATCCCTGCTACTGTCTACCCATTTTCACCTGCCAGATAGGCAAAGAAGGATCCTGTTTCAGACCATTCTGCTTTCCTGGGCCATGAGATAACTTATTGTGAAGTAGAAGACAGAGAAGTAATCACATCAATGGCAACTCCTGTTACTACTGCAACCCACAACACGGAGAGGACATTCATATGCATTGAGAACTAAGCACATGGCTTGCATCATAGGTCTAGTCTTTATTCGGGTCTCACAGATGCAGAAACTGAGGCTGGTTCAAGGTTGCTGGTCACTGAGGGACTAGAACACACAAATGGCCAAAGCTATAGATTCCAGAATTAGCGCTGTCCACACCATCTGTGCCCCAGAATCCCTTTTGGAAAGGGTTTGTGATAAAAACCCTTGTGATAAAACACCCTGACCAAAAGCAACGTGGGAAGGAAATGGTTTATTTTAGCTCTCAACTCTCAGGTCATGAACTTCATTCCGGGCTGGGGTGGGGGAGTCAGGACAGGAACTCAAGGCAGGAACCTATAGGTAGGAACCAATCAGAAACCATGGAGAGGTGCTTCTTATTGGCTTGCTTCTCATGACTTGCCCAACCTGCTTTCCTATACAACTCAGGACTACCAGCCCAGGGATGTCACCACCCACAGAGAACTGGGCCCTTCCACATCAATCGTCAATTAAGAAAATCTCCAAGCCAAGCTGTGGTGGCTCACACTCTAATCCCAGCTCTCAGAAGGCAGAGGCAGGTGGATCTCTGAGTCTGAGGCCAGCCTGGTCTACAGAGGGAGTTCTAGGACAGGCAAGGCTACTCAAAGAAACCCTGTCTCAAATATAAAAAAAGAAAGAAAAAAAGAAAATGCCCTACAGGACTGCCTACAGGACAACTTATAGAGGCATTTTCTCAATTGAGAGTCCCCTCTAGTTTGTGTCAAAGTGGCAGTAAACTAGTTAGGATAGAAAGAGCTATAAGAAAGTGTTAACAGCAATAATTTTAGCCCAAACCAGACCAAACCCCTGAGGTGTGAGGATGTAGAAAGAGGAAGGTATTCTCTTTTTGTTCTTAGGTCTTTCCATATCAGATTAAGGAAAAAAATATTTTAACCAGTTTAAGTTAAGAAAAAAATTATCAGTGAGGCTTATCTTACTTAGCTTATAGGGCTTTACATTTAAAAAAATTATTTATTTTGGGTGTGTATATGTGTGCGATATATGCATTTGCTCATGGGACTGTGTACATGTGTGTGTGGAATTCACCTTATTTTTTGAGACAGGGTCATTGGACTTGGAGTTTAAGGCTTTGTTTAGGCTGACTGGCCAGTGAGCATTGAAGATTCCTCTCTTCATCTTCCCCAAGCTGTATTCATAGACATACAACACGTGTCTAGCTTTTACACGGTGCTCATGATGTGAACTCAGGTCCTTGTTTCTGGGGCAGGCCCTCTACGGAATGTACCATCGCCCCAGTCCTGGTTCTAGGACTTTTCTGTATTGTTTTCCTTAGTGAATGAGTCCAGCTCTTTAGGCATTCACTCTGTGCTTTTACCCACCCTGGTCCTTTATGGGTTTGTAGCTTCTCTCTGACGATGGGGCTCAAGGCGAACATGGTGAACAACCCATCCAGACTACAACAGGTTCCTGATTTGACCTTGGATGGAAAGGGACAGGTTATCCTGATTTGCCAGGACTGAGGTGTCCCCAGCTCAAGACCCTCCAGTGCTAAAACTGGAGACGTTCCAGGTAGACATGGCCATGTTGCTGAATCTAGTTGGAATGGGAAAACCTTAAGCCTGCCTTGGAGATTCACCCAGAGAACTCCTATTGTGAAAGAACAGACTCCAAGCAGGATATTGTTTAGGTGCACAAGGGCACAGCCAACCCAGGGACATGCCTTATCTATCTGGCACTGCTCGCTTTCTTCTTAGAAGTTCAAAGTCGGGACATCCCAAGGGAACACGATTGATTCCAGGCAGAGCAATTACATGGCCCAAGAGGGTTCCAGGTACTTGTGTCTTTCATAAAAATGAAAACAGAAACCAAACCACCACCACAACTGTCCCCCACAATTGTATTTAAGACTACATTTTATAAAGATGGATATAATCCATGCCAAATTTGTTATTTAAAATGCATTATTATCACAACCACTTACTCTCCTCATTTTAAAGTAAATAAAAACTTTGGATGAGCCCTTAAAAGTTTTGAGACTGGGCACTAATGTCAACACTTGAGAGACTCAAAACAGAGAATAGGATGGAAGCACCAAGTTCGAGGGTTTCCAACCGCAGTGACCTTGTGTGGAAAAAGTAGCTCACTTTTCAGCAATGTTAACTGAATTGTAGGGTTTTGCCATTACCACCGTAACAACACACCGGCCCTGCCCAACGGTGCCTGTTACATTGTCACCAGCAGACATGAGTGTTTATGGGTCACTGAACAGTTGAGGCAGCCATCTTGAAAGAGCCATTCCCTCATCTCTTCTTTGAGATTAAAGTAGTTATTTAAACCAGGTGCTAGGTCATTCTGTATGATGGGCTATTAAAGATGCTGTATTTTATTAGGTCATAATTTTAAGCTTAACGGACTGGGGACGTAGCTCAGTTACATCAGGTAGAGTGTTTGCCGAGCATATACGCAGCCCCAGGTTTGATCTTCACCATTAGAAAAACCTAGTGTAGGGGGTTGCATGTCTGCAATCCTAGCACTCAGGAGGCAGAGGCTGGAGCACTGGGAGCCAAGGTTATCCTCGCTACATAGCTCATTCCTGGTCAGCCTGGGATACATGAGATTCTGTCTGAAAAGTTTCATTTTGATTGTACATACTGTGTCTCTACACAAGCGTTGGTTAGTCCTCTGTGGATTGTTTTATGTACTTCATCGTCTCATAAGCAGGGGCTTCATATGGAGGCGTACACCTTGCACCCCAGCACTAGGGAGACAGAGTCTGTGTGAGTTCAAGGTCTACCTCATCTATATAGTGAGTTCCAGGCCATCCAGGGCTATATTGTGAGCGTCTATCTCAAACACAAAACAAAAATACAGTCTTGTGAGTAGGGGTCCTTGACTTCAGCGTGTATCTAAAAGATCCTCATCTAGGCAAAACAGAACATCTCACACCAGTTGTCTGGAGTTCATGACTAGGGCTCTTCTCTTAGTTCCATCCCTACAAACAACAAGGCAACTTGTGCTCAGTTCTGCCTGCCTGGGCAGCCCAGGACAGACCTAAAGACCTGCTGATAGAGGACAGAGCGGCACCCCAGCTGTGAGGCTTAATAAGGTGTTAATAGGCAGGCAACCAGGCAAGCTTGCACGC
>LOJH01006505.1:0-16205 GCA_001685095.1 Ellobius talpinus
GAAGAATCCTGTTGTGGTCGTCTCTTCTGCTGGCAGACGTGGCATGCCACAGGATGTCACCACGTGTGCCTCCACATAGTGTTTGCTGTTTGGTTTGGGTGTTTGTCATTTGCTCAAATGTTTGTCCTGAGACAGTTTCACGGTGTAGCCCAAGTTAGCTTCAAGTTTGTTTTGTAGATGAGTAGGTGAGGCTTTCCACTCGCTATGTAACTCAGACTGGCTTCAAACTCTCAGCAATCCTCGTATCTCAGCCTCCTGAGTGCTGGGAGACTACACCTGGAATTCACAGACGGTGCAGGCTGTGTGTGTATGGGCAAACTGCTTCCTCCCAAACCTTAGAAAACTTAATCTCCTGCTGTGCCTGAGAGTTCCCTCTAGGACCTGGATGGTGGAGCATCTAGGGTCTAACACTTCTCCCTGTGCACACAGTACACAGAGAAGCAACCCAAGGCTCCATTGGGTGACCCCTTCCAAGGTCACAGAGTCTCGTTCGGGCGTGGCTAGAGGGTAGAGGAGCTGGAGAGGAAGAGAGTTGGGAGCCTGGGGCGTGGCAGGAGGACACAGGAGACAGGGACAGGATCTGGCCTTCAGTCAGGGGTCAGGTAGGGATTGGAAAAGGCATGACCCTAGCAGAGAGCTGCCAGAACACAGCTGGGGCCCTCATGACTCTGCCATGACTCCTTTGTTCCTACCCAGTCACTCAGGGCTCTTCACAATAAGTGTCAGTGTCCTCTAATGGAGTGAGTGAGGGGGTGAAGAGAGGGCCATGGACAGAGTCACAGGGGTCTGGGCATCCTTACAGAGGCTGTCAAAGAAAAGGGCCATGACCAAGTTTATCCAGGTTCTGTAATAAGGCAGCCCCTAAGCACCATGGGTAGACAGACTCCTAGAGAGAAAAGGCCAGGCTTGTGGACTGGGGTGGGCGCGTGATTGGAGGGCTGGAGGGACAGTGGCCTCTAGCTCCTGCCTTGCTATCTAGGCTCAAGTCTTGCTCCTCTGCTGAAGTCCCTGCAACCCATTTCTGTGACCCTTGCTCCTGGGTGGGCAGGGCGCAGCCAATAGGCTCTACTTCTGGTAGAAGAGATGGGTCCTGGAGGGGCTTAGCGGGGACACCTCTTCCGTGGGGTGACTGAGCCCTCCCCACAACCAACCAAGGATTCTGTTCTGCAGGGTGAAATTCTAATGGGGTTGAGAGTGATACAACACAGACCCTCTCCAGAAAATACAAAAGTCTTTATTGATCATTTTCTACTTTTTTTTTAAAAAAGAAAAGCCCCCTGTTCTGAGGTGGGGGAACCTGTGGGCAAGACATGCAAAGCTCCAGTCAAGGGCTGTCACACCCCGAGGTGTGGCGTGTGGGCAGGAAGGGGATCTCGCTTTAAACAGGGATGGGGGTTCTGGAGGGTGACCCTCATCTTCCTGGAGGAAGTTCCAGGTGGCCCCAGGTTCTGGGAGGGGAAAGAGGGTCCTTCAGCAGATGGAGGAGGACTTTGGGGGACCCTCAGCCTGAGACATAGTAAACTAACACTGGAAAGTGGGAAAGCTGACTCTGAGGGCCAGGCTGGGTCTCTCAGTGCTCCTCAGTTCTGTCATCACCCAGAGCCTGCTCAAAGGGGCAGGGCCTGCGGCAGGGGCCAGCTGGCTCTGTACCTAGGGCCCCTGCCTGTGGTGCTTCCTCCTCGGCGCAGTCACCCTGGCCCTGCTCGCCACCGCCGCCATCCACATCGCTCTCATCTGAGTTGTCCTCCTCCAGGTAGCGGTAACCTCGCAGCTTGTGCTGTGGCTTTGGAATGCGCGGCTGTCTTGGCACCAGACCTTGCTGCAGCTTCTGTTCCATCAACAGGTATGAGGTTGTTGCCACTACCAGGGTCACCAGCAGCACTGCCAGTTTGGCCTGGGATCAAGGGAAAGGAGAGGTGACATCACTCCTTTCTCTAGTGTCTTTCTCCTCCACCAGGAGCCTCCTGCTCTCCCCCTCCCCAGTCCCCTCATGGAGGATTTCTAAGGCAGCCTTTGAGGACAAAGTTCAAATTCCAACACTGACTTTAAAGTCACCATATTCCAGTAGGACTCAGTTTTCCAACTAAAAAGGGGCTAATCTCTTTGCCTCAGAGAAAACACGAAGGTCTGAGGAAGTCTAAAAGCAGCTCTGGTTTCCCTGGACCACAGTCAAATTATTCCCCAGCCATAGACACAGTAGGACTCTGGAGTGCATAGAGGCACAGCCTATAATCCCATCACTTAGGAAGCTGGGGGGTGGGGGAATTCTAAGAGTTCAAGGTCAACTGGGGCTACATTTAGAGACTATATCAGAAAAAAAGAATATATATATATTTATATCTTTATATATACACATATACATACATATATACATATATGAAAAAATCCACCACAGCAATGCTTGCCAGTGTTTTTCCTTTTTGTCTTCAGTGCTAGTGGTGAGCCATGTCTATGTTGTATGTGCCAGGAAAGCATTCACCCCGACATGCCTATTCTTCTTTTCAGACAGTTTAACCCACACCCAGAAATAAACACACAAATGCATTCGTATTTGTATGTCCACTCCCTGCCATTTCGACTCATTTCATTTTCTGAAAAAAATGATGCCCAAATCTGGGCCTGTTAGTGCATGCCTGTAACTCAGCTCACAGGAGACCAAGGCGATGAGTTTAAGGTCATTCTGGGTCACCTTGAGACCCTGACTCAAAGACACAAATAAACTGAACTAAAACACGTGATTAGGAACTGCTAAAATGGCCTGTTGGGGTTGGAAGCAGACTAGGAGCTTAAGGGTACAGTTGATGGGTAGCAAGAAAGGGCCCTGGGTCCCTTCTCCACCATAATCAAAAACAAAGCAAAAGCTGGGCATGGTGGCATCTTAACCCCAGCACTGGGGAGGCAGAGGCAGGTGGATCTCTGTGAATCTGAGGCCAGCCTGGTCTACAGAGTGAGTTCCAGGACAGTCAGAGAGCTACATAGTGAGACCCAAAACAAAACAAAAGTCAAATCAAAAGAACATGAAGACATTCCTACAGGATCTGAAAGGAGAGACCCTGGGTGTCCAGGAGTCCAGAAGCTGATGAGCAGGTGACCAAAGAACCCACAGTTCAGCTGGGCATGCCCACAGACACCAAAACTAGCAGGTGAAACAGCAAGTAGGGTGCTGGGTTGGGAGGTACGCCACGGACTAAGGGGTCCTTAGATCAGTGCCTGTTAAGGGGCTGTGAAATCATGGTCTATTTCCCGGTGAGGCATGGACACCCAAACTCCCTCCCTTCCTCACCTTCATAGGCAAACTGGAGCCCAGGTACACGACAAAGATGGCCACGGCCTGCCACCAGTGATAGATGGTGAAGATGAAGTCCTGCCTCTCTTTGTCTTCATATAGGATGCCCAGGAGTGCTGCAGGTAGGAGGGACAAGACAGGTAAGGAACCCTGTACCAGTTCCAGCTCATAGCCCAGAATACCAACCAGGGCTGTGGGCTGATCCTTGCCTATCCCCTAGTGAAAACTTTGGTTAGTGCACTGTCAAGATGAGCCTACAGCAAGTCCTGCCTGTGGCTCCACACGCTGTTTCTCTCCCTCTCCAGGGGCTTGGAGAGAGACCTTTCCACAAGTCGAACCTGGAATGGAGTGGGCTAGTGTCCTGAGGGATCACTGTAAGGCGGTAGAGAAACAGCAAGGGACAGGCAGTCAGGGAACTGGGAGTCCAGCCTTCAGGAAAAGCTAGAGGTTCAGAAGCTGACACTACCGGTTATTTAAGGAAAGCTACGTAAATTTCCAAAACTGGCCGGGTGGCAGTGGCGCGTGCCTTTAATCCCAGTACTCAGCAGAGGCAGGCGGATCTTTGTGATTTCGAGGTGAGCCTGATCTACAGAGCAAGTTCCAGGACAGCCCAAGTATACATTGAGAAACCCTGTCTTGAAAAGCCAAAGGAAAAGAAAATCTCCAAAGCTCACGTTTCCCAATTGTGAAATGAGTTTACACCAGTTGTCTGTTGGGTTAGAAGCTCTAAAGTTAGAAGCGGCACAGCCCTGGCTGACTGTGGCCGCTACTTACTAAGTTCAGGCTCAGGACATGAATACTGCCATCATGTGGCTCAGGGGATACTTGGAACTATTAATGGCATCAGACCATCAGAATCAGTGTCAATCAGGACGACCTACATGACGACCAGCTGCCTGTCACTGACGCACACCCATCTGAGACCAGACAACCCCACAGAGCTGAAGCCTGGCCGACCACAGTTGCTTTTCCTAGGACCTCACTCCAGCAGTTCAAATTTGGGCATGGATTCTGAGACTGGGCAGGGTGGGTTTGGGCTGTGCCTGAATCCTCTCAAAAAAAAAAAAAGCCACCTTATTCCCAGCAAGTTCCAGGTCAACCAAGGATACATAGCAAGAGTATGTAAAAAAGAAGAGAAACCGGGCCGTGGTGGCGCACGCCTTTAATCCCAGCTCTCTCGGGAGGCAGAGGCAGTTGGATCTCTGTGAGTGTGAGTTTGAGGCCAGCCTGGTCTATAAGAGCTAGTTCCAGGACAGGCTCCAAAGCTGCTACAGAGAAACCCTGTCTCGAAAAACAAAAAACAAAACAAAACAAAAATAAAAGAAGAAGGAAGAGGAAGAAGCCATTGTGATGATTGTGATGGTTTAGTGGGTAAAAGGTACCTGCCCCCCAAGCCTAACCGACCTGTGTTCAATTCCCAGGACTCATGTGGTAGAAGGAAAGAACCGACTTACACAGATTGTCCTTGGACCTCCACACTCATGCTATGACATGCACTCCCACACACATGCACACATGTATCCTAAATAAAGAAGTAACATAACATAATTAAATATTTTTAACTCTTGGGAGGCAGAGGCAAATGAATATCTAAGTTCAGGGTCAACCTGGTCTTGTTCCAGGACAGTCAGGGTTACACAAAGAAACCCTGTCTCTAATAATAATAATAATAATAATAATAATAATAATAATAANNNTAATAATAATAATAATAATAATAATAATAATAATAATAACTAAAAAGAGAAAAGAAAGGCAGCTGACAGCGGCTCAGCCTATAATCCCAGTACTCAGGGATCTAAAACAGGATCAAACTGCTACAAGTTTGAAGCCAGAGAGAGCTTATGGAGAGTACCTTGTCTCAAAAAATACAATTGGCCGGGCGGTGATGGTGCATGCCTTTAATCTCAGCAATTGGGAAACAGAAGCAGATGGATCTCTGTGAGTTCGAGGCCAGTCTGGTCAACAAGAGCTAGTTTCAGGACAGGCTCCAAAGCTACAGTGAAACCCTGTCTCAAAACAACAACAACAACAAAAAGAAAACCAAAACAAACAAACAAACAAAAAACCCAAAAAACAAAAAAATACAATGGGAGAAGGAAAAGGCTGAGTGTGGTGGCCCAAGCCTTTAATTCTAGCGCTAGGGAGACAGAGGCATGTGAGTCTGTGTGGATTCAAGGCCAGTCTGGGATCTGTATGGTGAATCCCAGGCCAGCCAAAGCTCCATAGTGAGGTCCCAACGGGGAGGGGGAAACCAGAAAAGAAAGAACCCAGTTCTGTACCTACACCTGGAGTGTGGATAAGCACCTGCCACTGTTCCCCTCCATGGGGCCTCCTGTGCTGTGGAAATTATGACAACATAGTCTTTGAGTGCTGGTGTGAGTTTTTATATACTCTCCCTAGGCTTTCACAAGCCTTCACCTACCCCGTGTGTCTACATACTCAGTGTGATGTCCGCCTGCCACAGCGTGGAGCTCTTACACCTTTCCAGAGTGTCCATGGGACTTCCCCATCTCTCTGTAGAGCGGCTACAGGATTCTTTCCACACCAGACTATGCCAAGCAATCCCTACCTACTTCTACTATGCCCACAGAACTCCAGGACAGACCCCTAAGTCCACTGTAACCCATGGGATGTTAACAGTCCCAAATCACCCAGAGGTGGCTATAGCCTGCCCCTCCCCCATCCCAGATATGCCAGTCCCTAAGGCTGTACTCACTGCTAAGTCCGGTCTTGTTGAGGGCACTGCCCACGCCCCAGAGGGCAGCCACAATGTAGAGGATCCAGCTGTGATGGAGGACCCGAGGCAATGGGGCCCAGAAAAAGAGGCTGAGGGTGAGCAGCAGGTGCAGCCCTGCCCCAGCCACTAGGGGCACTGAGCGAGGCAGCCACAGCCCCAGCAGCCCCAGGAACGAGGCAGCTGAGGCACCCAGGCTGTAAGCTATGAGCAGGTAGGCCAGCCGCTCCAGCCCCACGGAGCACACGCCGTAGCCCTGAGAAAGAGAGCAAAGGTAGGCCAGCTGGTCCTGACCCTTCCCACACCAGCTGCCACTTGAGGCCACACCTTGTCCTATCTGGATCTCCTGGCGCTAGGCTCCTCTTTAGGCTGGTAGAAAGGGTGAGAGCAGCACTACAGAAAGCGGAAAATGTCTTGTTCAAGGTAAAAGGTAATGGGGTCAAGAGAAGGAAGAGAAACAGAGGAAAGACCCCTCTGGCTTGGGGAGCCCAACACCAGCCTTGGTCTACAAGCATCTGTCCAGAACTCAGTCCTGGTTGGAAGGGGAATAATGCGGGATATCCTTGTACATATTTATACACCCATGTACCGTGCGTCTGAAATTCAAGTTTAGCCAGACGTCTTGTCTGTGCTTACCAGGGCGAAACCAGTGCAGGCAAAGAGGACCTCAAAGCCGCTGTAGATAAAGAAGGGCACCAGATGGCGTAAGCGGAAGTCACGCACGTGTTTGAAGGGCAGCTGGAAGATGTTGCCCCAGCCCACGCTGCGCAGGTCGATCTCCTCCGTGGGCCGGTAAGCGGCTCCACATAGACCCAGCACCTGCAGACAGGAGCTGTGAAGGGATCCTCAGCCAGGCATCCCTCTACCGACACACCCACGCCCCAGACACAGGTCCACACAGGGCTGCCACCCTATGCCAGATGTAGTGGCGCACGTCTTTAATCCCAGCAGTCGCGAGGCAGAGGCAGGAAGATCTCAGTGAGTTCGAAGCCAGCCTGGTCTACAGAGCCAGTTCCAGGACAGCCAGGGCTAAAGCGATACCATTTCAAAAAANAGAAAAAAAAAAAAGAAAAGAAAAAAGCAGAAAAGGGCTGCAGTCTCGAGGTCCCTCCCCGCCCCCCCAAAAAACACCTACAAGCCTAACCGAAGTTGTGGCATACTAGAAAGGTTTCCGCCCAAGGCTGTGTCCCAGACACAACCAGACGCCGGCGCCTTACTTTTTGCACTTAGCCCCGCCTCTCGACCTAAAGCCACACCTCCCCGCTCCTGTCGCTAGGAGCTTTACTTCTACCTTCCAGTACTAACCTCAGTCCAGAGTCACACTTGCCAGCCCATGATCCTGGGTGGTGTTCCTAGTCCCCTCAAAGGTCACAACCAGCCCTATGGGACCTGTCCCCTCTTTGTCCTTTTCCCTCTGACCTTGGGGGTCCCAACTTCAGCCTTGGTCGACAGGCATCTCTCCTACAGCCAGAACTCAGTCCTGATTCTCTACTTAGGCTCCTAGCCTGCAATTCCAACCTGACCACATATAGGCGCTAGCACGGAGAGAACCGGCTCCCACCGCCTCCTCCCCACCAACCCGAGACTCACCAGCAGCATGGCCAAGAAGGCCACTGCCATGAGCACACTCTCTACGACAATGAGGTTTCGGCTGCGCGGCAATGTATGCAGAACCGTCTTGTTGAAGCCAGTCAGGATGCCGTGGCTCTTAGTGCCTGGAAGGGTGGGTGGAGACCCGACTAGGGCCACAGTAGAGGTGGGTGTAGGGACATAAAACATTCTTCCAGCAAGCTCCTTGGGGGGGTGCAGTTTGTGAAGGGGGCACCATCCACCCCCACCTCCATGTCTGCAGCCCTGAAAGGTGCAAGGGAAGGCCTAGGGTCTACTGGGTGATTGAGTGTGAGCAGGAAGTAGGCTTTGGAGGCCCCGCCCCCTGCCCCAGGACTGACCGCAGCTCTGCACGTTGGACAGCGTGTGGTTCAAGTCATACAGGTAGTAGTTAAGGAAGTAAATCATAGGCAGTTGCGCACATGCGAAGCTCAGCTGTGGGCAGGAGGGCAGTCGGGTTCAGAGCTCAGGACAGAACTAAACAGGAGGTGAAATCTAGGGAGGAGTCTGAACGCCACCTCTGGTGGGGGAGTAGAAGTCCCCCAACCCTAGGGATAGCTCAGCAGTGGTGATGGGGTGCCCATAGCAGGAGAACTTCCTCCTGGTCACCGTGGACAGGGAGGAGTACTCCATCACTAGAGGCAATCGAGCAGGGTTTGGCTCAGGAGGGCTGAGAAACTGTAATAGGTTGTGCTGTGTGGAATCTAGAATCTCCAATCCCCCTCCCCCGGGTTTCCTGTAGCACTCACATGGAAGAAGCTATAGAAGATGGCCTGGAAAACCAGGAGATAGGGTGCGTGGGAGCCGCGTGGCGGGCGCTGCTGAGGCCCCTGCTCCTCCTGCTCTTTATAGTGGGAGTACTCGTAGTACTTCTGGGACATCCTGGAGCACAGAGAATGAGGGCTTTCCCCACCTGCCCTCTGCCACGCTTCTTCCTGCAACTACAGCTATAGGCTAGCCAGCTTCAGTGGGGAAACTGAGGCCCAGAGTCAAAGGCTTGCCTGGGGTCCCCGAGCTGAAGTTGGCAAAGACATAAATATTCCACCAGTTCTCCAGCTCTGCTCCATTGCCCATCAGGCTCACCTGGTAATGTAGTTGCCCATGGAGGCCCAGAGAGGCACAATGGCCATGCCCAGAGCCACAGCAGAGGGCACCAGCGTGTAGTAGCGTTCCCAGTAGTTGGTAGAGACAAAGAGGGCATAGATGCCCACAGCTAAGAACATCATCCACTTGGTACCAAAAAACCTGTACAGAGGGAGGGACATTAGCACCACAGCCTAGGAACTGCTGTGGCCCTAACCATCAGGACTTCAGGTCCCAGTTCTTAAGGCTGTGGGAGGTCACAGGAAGCCCTGGCCTGAGAGCCAAGGGTTGAAAGATGCAGTCTCAGAGACACAGACAGGCAGAGTGGACTGTGCTCACAGCTGTGATAGCAGCACGGGCCATGCCACGGGCCTCTCACAGCCATTGCAAGGTGGACCTCTGACCTCCACACATGCACATACACACATAAAATAGTAATTTAAAGAATTAGGTAGGGGTTGGAGAGATGGCTCAATGGTTAAAAACACTAGAATACTGGCTGTTCTTCCAAAGGGCCAATTTCAATTCTCAGCACCCACATGCTGGCTCACAACTGTTTCAAACACCATTTCTGTCCTCCAGGGGCAGCAAGCATACAGATGGTATGGGCAGACAAAACACTCTACGTATAAAAATAAAATAAAATATGATTAAAAATAAATCTTGTCAGGTAATAGTGGTGCACATTCAAGGCCACCCTGATCTACAGAATAAATTTCAGTACAGCCAGTTCTATGTAGAGAAACCCTGTCTTGAAAAACAGAAAAAAGCAAAAATAAAAACAAAAACCAACCAACCAACCAAAACAAACAAAACCCAAAAATCTTTACCAAAATAATATTAGAAGATCAATAAATAGATTTGGTGTTGACCTCTGGCTATACACATGTGCACACATACACATGCATACACACAAAAAAATTTGTCAGTCCTTTTTTATTTTTCACTCTTGAGACAGGGTCTCTTTTTTTGTTTCTTTGTTTGGTGTTTTTTTGAGACAGGGTTTCTCTGTGTAGTTCTGACTGGCCTTGAACTTAGAGAACTGCCGGCCTCTGCCTCACGAGTGCTGGATTAAAGACATGTGCCACCACTGCCCAGCTGAGACAGGGTTTCAATGTGTAGCTTTGTCTGACCTGGAGCTTGGTATGTAGACCAGGCTGAACTCAGCTCTACCTGGCTCATCCTCCATTACTGGGATAAAGACATCTTATTCCAGTGTGTGTGCCATCACACCCAGTTAATTTTTTTTTAATCCTTAAGGAAAGAAAAAGGCACTCAGGCCTGGGACTATAATAGTGGGTAGAGTGCTTGCATAGCACACAAGGCCCTGGGTTTGATCTCCAGCACCACATGAAATTGGGCATGCTATTTATATGCCTGCTTCCCAGCTTCCCGGCACAGGGAAAGTAGAGTCAGTCAAGAGAACCCGAAGCTCAAGGTCTCATAGATCCTAGACTGGCCATGTGTGTGCTTGGTGCCCCTAGAGGCCAGAAGTGGTGTTGGATCCCTTGAAACTGGAGTTACAGCCATTTGTGAGCCACCGTGTGGGTGCTGGGAATTGAAATCGGGTCCTTCCAGGCCAGCTTGGGATACATGAGACCCTATGTGAAAGTAAATGAATAGGTAACACATATTAGGGCTTTTGCCACGGCCCGGTCAGTGCTAAAGTGCTTGCCTAGAGTGCACACTGTCCTGGATTCTATTACCAACACTCAAGAAGGAGGAAAAAGGGGGCAGGGGGATGCACAGCTAATGCCTGTGCGGGCTACATGGCCCTTTGGAAAAGCGGCCTGGCAATTTGATAGGAGACAAGAATGTGAGTTTCAGCCACACTGCCAGGTCTCAAACATACCAGCTACCCACTTCCCCTCTGTGTAGAAACTGCAAGACTGCTTTGTGTCTAAAGTAATAGCAGCTACCCTGTCTGTATGATGGAACAAAATAAGGGTTATTAGTAAAGGTGATAAGTTTCAAAAGGAATAAAGCCAACCAGCATGATAGCACATGCCAATAGTCCCAGCACTCAGGATGCTGAACCAGGAGAATTCTGAGAGTCAGCTGGGGCTAGTGGGTGAGACCCTGTGTGCAGGCTGGTTGTATGCCAACTTGACACAAAAACCTAGTAATTTAGGAAGAAGGAACCTTAACTGAGAAATTGCCTGAAACAAATTAGCCCTTTAAAAAGCCTATGATGCATTTTCTAGATTGCTTATTAATGGGGGAGGGCCCAGCTCACTGTGGCTGGTTCCACCCCTTGGCTGGTGGTCCTGGATGCTATCAGAAAGCAAGCTGAGAAGCCACGAGGAGCAGGCCAGTAAGCAGCACCCCTCCAGGGTCTCTGCATCAGTTCCTGTCTCCAGGTTCCTAAACTGTTTGAGTTCCTGCCCTGATTTCCCTCAGTGATGGACTACAAGCTATAAGATGAAACAAACCCTCCCTCCCCAAGCTCCCTTTAGTCCCTGTTCTATCACAGCAGAAGAAACTATAGCCACCTTGTCTCCAAACAAACAAAAGGACCATAAAACCTTTCAGGTGCCTTAGATCTAGGGAAGGCACCTTGGAGAATTTATCTAGGAAACAGCTTTTGTTTTGTTTTTCAAGACAGGGTTTCTCTCTGTAGCCCTGGCTGGCTGTCCTGGAACTTGCTCTGTAGACCAGGCTGGCCTTGAACTCACAGAAATTCACCTGCCTCTGGCTCCTGAGTGCTGGGATTAAAGGCAAGCACCACCCTACCCAGTGAGGAAACAGCCTTTATTTAATTTAAACAGAAGGCAAGAAAGCCTGGATGGTATACACATCTGTAATCCCTGCTCTTGGGAGGCAGAGGCAGGAGGAACACCACGAATTGTGGCTAGCCTGATCTACAAAGTGAGTTCCAGGCTAGCCAAAGCTACATAGTGAGACTTTGTCAAAAATAAATAAATAAATAAATAAATAAAGAAAACAACCCAGGTGATGGTGGCACACGCCTTTAATCCCAGCACTGTGGAGGCAGAGGTAGGCTGATCTCTGACTTTGAGGCCAGCCTGGTCTACAGAGCTGGTTCCAGGACAGACAGGACTACACAAAGAAACCCTGTGTTGGAAGGGGGGGGAAAGGAAAGAAAAGGAAAGAAATGAGGACAGGAGCTCATTCACTCTATCTCCCGTTCAGGAGTCTGATCAGGCTATGGGGGATTTCTGCAGTGTCCGGGAAGCTGGACCATATATGCCCCAGAGCTCAGGAAGACCTCCAACCTGAGCGTGGCTAGCTAGGGCCCTTTCTGTGAGAACTGCCTTTCACACAGTCATAGTTCACTGGGCTGAGGACTAGGCTGTGCTGGGGACTTCACAGCTTCAGTCCAGGAAGTCACCCTGTGTCTGGTAAAAGGATGCCACCAGGCCAGAACCTGCTTGAATCGCTTGCAGAAACCAAATGTGCAAGGGGGTGGGGATGCGGGGGCAAGTTCTTGGTTCCTCCTCTAGCAGGTATTTCCCCCTTTGCTTCTCACTTTCTCAGGCAAGCAAGGCCTCTCTGCAGTTCCCTGCCCTTCCCTCCAAAACCCTAGGGCAGCCTCTGCACCCCCAGGAAGTCAGGGGACAGCATCTTGGCACCTGATGAGCACAGGTGTGTAGAGCAGGGCAGCGATGGGCGTCACGTTTATACCCATCAGCATCTTGCTGTCGATGTCAGGCAGCCCCATGTTGCCGTACTTCACCTCCCTGTAGGTCTCATCATAATGCAGGATCAGTTGCATCTGCAGGAGGCCTGGGGACAGGGGGCAGCGTGGAGGACTCTAAGCAGTCTGATTCAGAGCAACCAAAGGCCAATGGCAAGCTTGGCAGGGCCCCAATTCACCTAAGCCACCCATTACTTTGCTCATTAGAACCCAGACAGGGAGGACAAGAGCCCATTCCCACCCACCAGCATCTATTCTCTGGCTGGGTCGTCGGCAAACTGGCCTGTGCCACCCCCTCCCTGTCCCATGTGTCTGCCGTGCCAACAGCAGCTCTGACCCGGGAACTGAAAGGGGAAGGAGGCCAGCTGGCCGCAAGGTTTCTCTTTCCCAGCTCGGGAGTGGAGGCGGGGTAGCGGAGGGACAGCAGGGTTTCATGCGTCCGCCCTACCCAGGTAGACGCCGTAGGTGAGCGTACCACCCGCGCTGGCCGCGAGCACGTTCTTGACCACGCCGAGGCGCTTGCGGCGGTAGTAGCGGCGCTCCTCCTCCTCCTCGTTGTAGTTGGGGTACGCGCCCACCAGCTCATCCAGCTGCGGGCGGATTGCTAATCACACGCTGACTCTACGGCCCTTGCGCGCCCACTCCGCCTTCCCGGAGTCCGGGTTCCCCATCCAGGGTCCTAGTCCCCATCCTAGGGTCCTCACACCACACTCGGGGTGTCAGTCCACCATCCTGGGGGCCCGGTCCCCTTGTCCCAGAGTCCTGATCCCTTTTCAAAGTTCCAGGTCCCCACCCGGAGTCCCATCCTGGGATGTATGTCACCACTCTGAGACCACGGTCCCCCGTGTGGAGTCCCGCGCCCCATTCTAGAGTTGCTTAGGTTCCCTTCCCAGAGTCCCTGCCCCTCCCGGGTGCTCCGCGGAGGCAATCGGCACGGTGTTCCATTGCTTCCCGCCCTGCTCACCGGAGCCTCTGGCCCATCAGGAACTCCGAGGCGGTCCTCATCCCCTTGAGGGCCCGCGGCCCCGGCCACAGGGTAGAGCGGCGGCTCCACCTCCATGACCAGACCCAGACCTGAGGCTGGCAGCGCGCTGCTCTGGGCACCAGCAGCGGGTTAGAACTTCCTTCATTAGAGACCGCCCTGTCCAGTCCGCCCCACCCCTCAGACCGCCTCTTCCCAGAAGTACTGTGCGTGGTGTGTGTGTGGTGTATGTGTGTGTTGTATGTGTGTGGTGTGTGTGTTGTATGTGTGTGGTGTGTGTGTGCGCGTGTGTGTGCGTGTTGTATGTGTGTGGTGTGTGTGTGTGTGCGCGCGTGTGTGTGTGGTGTATGTGTGTGTGCATGCATGTATGTGTGTATGCATGCGTGTGTGTGCGATGTATGTGTGTGTGCATGCATGTGTGTGTGTGGTGTATGTGATGTGTGTGCGTGCACGTGGTGTGTGTGTGGTGTATGTGTGTGTGTGTGGTGGGTGGGTGGTGTATGTGTTGTGTGTGGTGTATGTGTTCAGTGTGTAGTGTGTGGTTTGTATGTGGGATGAGGGACATGTGTATGTGTGGTGTGTATGTAGTATGTATGTGTGTGGTATGTGTGTGGAGTAGTGTGTGTGTGGGTGTAGTGTAAGGTTTATGTATAGTGTGTGTGTGCTGTGTGTGGTTTGTGTAGTGTGTGTTGTGTAGTGGTGTGGTGTGTAGTATGTGGTATATGTATGGTGTGTGTGGTAGGTAGTGTTGTGATGTGTAGTATGTGGTGTGTGTGTGGTATGTATTGGGGGGGTGGATGTAGGGTGTGGTATATGTGTGTGTGATGTTGTAATCGGTATGCATCTTGGAACCCAGCCTCAAGGAGATGCTAGTTCCTGTCTCAGTTCAGCCACTGCATGACTTTGTGACTTAGGAAACCAATTCCTGGAGCTAGAGAGATGGTTCAGCGGTAAGGGTACTGGCTGCTCTTCCAGAGGACCTGAGTTCAATACTCAGCACCCGCATGGCAGCTTATAACCACCTGTAGCTCCAGTTCCAAGGGATCCAACACCCTCACACAGACACACATGCAGGCAAAACACCAAAGTACATAACATAAAAATAAATTTCAAAAAAATTTAAAAACGAAACCAGTTTCACCTTTCTGTGCTGCAGTTTGTTCATGCATAAAGTGGAGACACTAGCAGGATCCCCTGGGGCTGTGGCAGAAACACAGTGGGGGTGGAGTGGTTTTCTTGTAGCCCTCACCTCTCGGAAGAAGAAGCCATCTGGTAGAGGGTTGTAAATGTGCTTCCCATCTGGTTTTCTGTGACTTTATTGTTTTTGAAGCTGACTGGAGACTATCAATAAGTAATATAAACGTAAAGATAAAGAGAGGAGAGGATGAAGGAGGAGGCGACAAGCACCTCCCCCAGAAGGGTCCCTGGAGAGTCTAGGGGCTTTGGGCTTTGCTTTTGGCTGGCAAGACTGTCTCCAGGTGACAGAGGGTGCTGCTGTGGGTGAGGCGGACTGACGGGTGGGCTCTTGTGGCTTGGTGCCTAGAGGCTCCAGGGCAGGGTGTAGCTCAGCTGGTCAGGTGCTTACCTGTCATGAGCAGAGTCCAGGTTAATCCCCAGCACCATGTAACTGGCTGTGGCTGTGTGCAATTTTAAGTCAACACACAAGGAGTAGAGGAAAGAGAATCAGGGGGTTCAAAGACAGCCTGTGCCACATCTTGAGTTTGAAATCAGAATTTACTACACAAGACGCTGTTTTGAAAAACAAAACAACAAAACGAAAGAAAACGGTCAGAGGTGTGGAGGACGTGGAGACACAAGACAGTAGGGATTCAGTAGGCATTGGGAAGCCTGCAAGCCAGCCGTGTGGCTGCAGTCAGAGAGGACACCAGTGTTCACTGTGTCAAGTGATGACAAAGTCCATGTGGTGGCCATGGTGAGCCTGAGGGTGAGTGATCATAGGACTGGGAATGGCAGTGGACTTTGGCACAAGAGGATGCATTCCTACAGGTTCAGAGCACTAACTGTTCTTCCAAAGGATCCTGGTTCAATTCCCATAACCCACATGGCAGCTCACACCTATCTGTAACTCCAGTTCCAGGGGTTCTAATATCCTCACATCAATGGACATAAAGTAAAGTTAAATAAAGTATTTAAGAAAAAAGATAGCAGCTGCTGGGCGGTGGTGGCACACACCTTTAATCCTGTTTTTTTTGTTGTTGTTGTTGTTGTTTTAGTAAATCCAGCGCTCTGGAGGTAGAGGCAGGTGAATCTCTGAGTTTGAGGCCAGACTGTAAAGAGCGAATTCCAGGACAGGCAGAGCTACACAGAGAATCCCTGTCTCGAAAAAAACAAAGGGAAGAAAGAAAGAAAAAGAAAGAGAGACAGACAGACAAGAGAGAGAGAAGGAAGGAAGGTAGGAAGGATCTGAGATGTGTGTTATAGTACAGTGGGTGGTGAGTGAAAAAGATGGTGTGTGTGTGTGTGTTTGTGCATGGTGTGTAGTGTGTGGTTTGTATGTGTGGCACATGTGGCCTGTGCTATGTGGCTGCTCTGGAGAAGGGTGTGAGGGACCCAAAAGAAGTCCTCCCAGGAGTGCACCCCTTCAGTCATATCTGCAGAAGGCCCCATGTGCAAGGGCAGAAGCTGCTGTCATGTTCCTAAAGTCTGTGCCCTCCTCTCAGGCAGCCACTGACTTCAGGACAGAAACCAGGGCTTAAGATATGCCTCAGTCAGTGAGGCTTTTCCTGCCAAGTCTGACAGCCTGGGCTCAATCCTGGAGCACCAAAGAGTGGGAGAGGAGGGGCTGGAGAGATGGCTCAGAGGTTAAGAGCATTGCCTGCTCTACCAAAGG
>LOJH01006505.1:16308-32339 GCA_001685095.1 Ellobius talpinus
GAGGTCTGGTGCCCTCTTCTGGCCTGCAGGCATACAGACAGAATATTGTATACAATGTATACATAATAAATAAATATTAAAAAAAGAGTGGGAGAGGAGAATGATGGCTGTGGGTCATCCTCTGAGCACGCGCACACACACACACACACACACACACACACACACACACACGGTTGTGAAACACCAAAGAAGAGCTTTAGGCTAATAGATGTCACCCTGGCAGACACCCAGTGCCACCTTGGCAAGGCTTCTGTCCCTGCCACTTCTAATCAGACCATGACAGCTTGAGGTAGCACCCCACTCCTGAGCAGCTACACCCTACATGCTTTCCCAACGCCTTCTCTACAATAACATTTCATGTTTTTAAATTCTCCTTGTGACAGTGATCGATGTCCCTCACAGGAAGAAAAGAGGGACCCGGGCTGTGGCGGCTCAGATCTGAAAGCCTAGGCTCAGGAGGCTGAGATGGAACAATCTTCCCCAAATGTGAGTCCAGCCTGGGCTACAGAATAAGATCTTTTATCAAAAACCCCAACCCCTTGGGACTGGAGAGATCGCTCGTTGGTTAAGAGCACTGGTTGCTCTTCCAGAGGTCCTGAGTTCAATTCTCAAAACTACATGGTGGCTCACAACCATCTGTAATGAGATCTGCTGCCCTCTTCTGGCCTGTAGGCATACATGCAGACAGAATACTGTATACAAAATAAATAAATCTAAAAAACAAAAACAAAACACCCAAACCAAAAGTAGTGATCTTTAGGTCGGGTACTGGAGTAGCTGAAAGATGATCCAAGGACCCTGCCCAGTTCTTCCCAGCCAGTACCAGCAAGTAGCTAGGAAACATGGCTGCTACTGTCTACTGAGACCTGTGGTCCTGGAAAGAGGACCTCACTGAGGGATGATGAATCCAAGCATTCATAAAATGGTGTGGGTAGAGATAAGCCTAGCTAGTGTGAATGTCCTCATGACCTCTCTGTGCTGCCGTGGCTGAGTGGCCACCCCTCTCTGGGCCTGCAGTTTCAGCTGGATGCCTGGGAACAGTATGAGGCTGTGTGGTCCAAAGACACAGCAGGTGCTTCTCTGCTGAGCGTACAAAGGAGCAGGTGACTGGCAATCACTGCGTACCTATGCCAAGGGGCCAAGAGCACTCCCCTGCACCTCTTTCTATGTACCTGATGTTGAGGACATACTGATCTCCTGCTGTGTTCCAGGTGTCTTCTCCCCACTCTGCCATTGGTTTTTCGAGACAGAGTTTCTCTGTGTAGCCTTGGCTGTCCTGAACTCACTCTGTAGACCAGGCTGGCCTCAGACTCAGAGATCTTCCCACCTCTGCCCCCTAAGTGCTGGTATTAAAGGCCACCACTGCTGGGCTTGTTCCAGATGTATTATCAGGCACTTTCTGGATGGTTCTTGAGCTATCCTTACTGAGCTCTGCAACATAGACAGAATCAACTCCATTTAACAGGTAAGAACGGAGACCTGTCTTAGGCTGTCTAAGGAAGCTATCTAGCTTGGGTTATGTGGCTTAGTCAGGGCTTGTTTGCAGGTGAGCGGCGAGTGCTCTCAGGCTCAGACCACACTCTGCACCCCTTCTATCCCTGTCCCCCAAGGGGACTGAGGCAAAAACATTGAGGGTTTTTTACCTGGTCCCCAGCTTTGGGATTCCACACTCTACACAAGGCCCCCATGTCACCACTTCCTCTGGGGTCCCCTTGGCAAGGCCATGGATGCCAGGCCCACTCCTGGGAGCCTCGAGGAACAAGGAGAAAGGGAAACGACAGTGGGGCATACTGTCCCAGAGTCTTGTCCAACTTCTTTTCTGCTGTGATCGAGGAGCAAAGGCTTTTGTCAGGTTTATAAGCCCAGATCCAACCCATCACTGAGTGAAGTCAAGGCAATCAAGATGGAACCTGAAGGCAGGCTTTCTCACTGTTTCCCATGATACCACCCCTGACCAAGGCACTCACGTCTCAGCCAAGCGGCACAGCAGGACCGTGGAGGCTGCTGCTTCCTGTATCAAGCTAGATAGCTTCCTTAGACAGCCTATGACCACCTGCCCAGGGAATGGGTTCTCTCACTATGGTCGGGCTGGCCTAGACCAGTCCCCCACAGACATGGCCGCGGGCAAGTATGATCTAGGTGTCTCTTCATTTGAGGTTGTCCTCTCAGGGCTGGCAGTGATTTAGTTGTACCCCAGGCCTCTGGACAGGGACTGCCACCTCAGGTACTTTGTCCTAGGGCTTCCTGTAGGCCTCATCTGAGGCTGTTCCTAAATTGAGACAAATTTAATCCCTGAATTTAGGGAAGCCCCAGCAGCCCTCTAGCTAGGAAGGAGGCGCTGAGAATTAAACACCCCTCTTGCTTACTAGGATCTTTCCCAAACGAGCCCCTCATTTGCTGTGTGGCCTCAGACCAGTGGCTGGCCCTCTCTGGGCCTTATTTCTGGCTGAGAGCTACAGGCTCAGCCCCAGCTCAGCCTTACATGACACCAGCTCTGCCTGTGCTTCTGTCTGGCTCAGTTCCAGACAGTACACAGCAGGGCTGTCACATGCTGATCCACGTGACAAGCGGCAGCTGGGGGCTCCATCCCACACAGAAGACAGGGCCCTCAGTGCCCCTCGGCCCTACGCCTATCCCACCCAGCTTAGCTGAATCCTGCAGGGTTGGCAGCGGGGCTTGGGCCTGTGGGCCTCCCTTGCCCTCCCAGGTAGGTTGGGGAGCTGGGTGAGGCAGTGAGGAGCATCTCCTAGGTGCAAGGTCGGCACAGAGGCCCTGGCCAGCAGCCTCCAGGCTGGCCCAGGGCACCTGCGGGGAAAGACTGCTTGGTGGCCTGGGCAGAGGTACAAAGGGTGTCTTTTTCTCACATACGTACATGTAACCCAGTCGCCAGCCTGTCTGCCCCTTGCAGCTGCTCAGGATCATCCCCGCTTTGTGCAGGCTCCCACAGGTGTCCCTGGGGTGGAGCCAGGCACAGCTCCACACCTGCAGAGGAGCAGGACCCCAGGGGCCACCTCAGCAGTACACAGTATCATGATGGCTGTCCTGAGGGTGGCATGCAGAGGGGATGTCTTTGGGGAGAGACGCATCCCCAGTTCTACAGTTGGAGCCCTGCCATGCATATCCTACTTGGCCAAGGCCCGTCCCCTCCAGGGCCCCATTTTCTCATTGTAAAATGTGAGGTTTGAGGGTGACGCCTTTGTGAGCAGGCTGCAGTTGGAGTTAGACGGAGGGTCATAGGTAGGCAGAGGCCTGGGGCACCGCTGGCAGAGAGAGGGCCTAGTCTTGAAACTGTCTCTGCACTCTGGGAAACCGAGACTCAGAGTAGACAAGGCTGGGAGGCAGTGTTCAGCCTTTTTTGATATTCCAGGCTGGGATATCAAGGGCCACACCTTCACACTGAAATTCCCAGGCTCTCCTCCTAGTGGTGAGAACATGCTCACCTCAGCCTTCCCTCCCACCCCTCAGCCTCCCCTCACTGTCCCCCTCAATGCTCAGAATAGCATGCGACGCTGAATTAAAGCCACCCTTCTCTGGGCCCTGCCTTCTTTTCTGTGGTCTGAGAGAGTCTCCGGGCCTCTGTGAGACAGATATTGTGATAAAATCCCAGCTAGCAGCTTCCTCCAGGCCTGGAGCCAAGGTCAGGCACTAGGCTAGGGTGGCCCCGCCCCAGGGGCAGGCATTGTTGAACCTTGCATAAAGGCATGGTGCAGGCAGGGCTGGACAGCCAGGAAGAAGGGCAGCTTGGTGAGGCCTCAGGTACTGTATCCCAGGGAGATGGGAGTGGAGCTGTTACTGATCTATTCTGGCTGGGATCTAGGGTGCTGGGATCCGTATCTTGTCTGGAAACTGGCGGTTTCACACACAGGCAGCCTGTGTCTTTCAGGCCTCATCTGCTTGCAGCCTGGAGAGAAAAGGGAAGGAAGAGACTGAGGGGGAGGGCTGAGGAGCTCAGAGTACAGGGCCCAGCTGGCCTCCTGAGTCTGCACTATTCTCCCCTGCCCTTCTCCTCCTGGGGGACTCATTCTGTGAGGGGGAGGAGGGACATGGCTGCCACAGGAGAGAGCATGGCCTCCGACCCCTGAAGGTCCATTCGGGCACCCTTTCCAGGGAACTTGCTACCATGCAAGCCTGGTAGTTGGGGACACTCCAAGGATCTTAGGAAAGACTCCTCAGCAATAAACTCAGCAGAGGCCCATGAAAGAGAGGCAGGCACCCGCTGTGCCTGGGGAGGGACCTTGTGGTTCCAAGGACTTCGCCTTCTGCAGCTTATCTAGGAGAGGGCAGGGTCAGTCTCCAGGCCCAGGAGCGTCTTGGTCCCAGCTCCCCAGGGATCTTGCACAGGAGACACTGCCACCCAAAGCTCTGGACGATCTCCTGGAGCCCAGGGGAAAAGCCACACATAGGCCACAGAGGCCACACATAGGAGATTAGAGCAAAAGTCCCTTCAATTTCAGGGCCTGGGGGGTCTTTCAGCCTGACGGACTGCTCCCACCTCTGGCAGTACTGATGACGGTCTCCGAGCCCTGAGGCCACACCTTCCTTCACTGCCACCAAGATCCCCTGCCCTCCCGAATCCCACACTGGATTGAGGTTTCCTTGGGTCCTTATCCTGGAGTCCTCCTGTCCCAGCCCCCTGGTGCTATCTATCACCCATTGAAGCCATCATGGCTAAGTGCTTCTGGGTGCTGCTCCTGGACCAAGCCTTTCTAAACCTCTACTTTTGAGTTTCCCCAACAGCGAGCTTACAGGTGGCACCAAGAACTGACCCATTTTGCTAATGAAAAGAGTGAGCCAAAGAGCCCAACAGACCTGCCCGAGGGCCGCTAGCCAGTCAAGCTGCTGGAATTTGTACCTAGGTCACTGAGCCCTGACCATAGAGGCTTGTGGTATAGTTGGGGAAACTGAGGCAGGAAGGATGCGGGACTGGACTGAGCTTTCCAGCACAGGAGCCCAGTGGGGTAGGCGAGAGTAGGGACCATCAGCTGAACCCTTCCAAGAGCACAGGGCCCTTGCCTGGCAGCTCATCCCCTGGGTGATGGAGTGCAGGCCCGCATTCTCAGTCCTTTTCCATTTTCTCTAGTTTCCAGCGTCTTGGTCCCAGCTCCCCAGGGATCTTGCACAGGAGACACTGCCGCCCAAAGCTCTGGACGATCTCCTGGAGCCCAGGGGAAAAGCCACACATAGGCCACAGAGGCCACACATAGGAGATTAGAGCAAAAGTCCCTTCAGTGCCCATGCTGGCCCCGCCTACCGTAGCCGGTACCAGTTTGTTTGTGCTTGTGTGGGCAGTCTCACGTAGCCCAGGCTGCTCTCAAGCTCACTATGTAGCCAAGGATGGCCCTGAACTCTGACCTTTCTGCCTGAACTTCCCAAGGGATCAGATTCAGTCCCTCCTGCATGTTAGACAAACACCCCACCAACAGAGCAACATCTCCAGCCCCTATTTAGTAATTTTTAATTATTTATTTATTTTTTGTTTGTTTGTTTTCGAGACAGGGTTTCACTGTGTAGTAGCCTTAGCTGTCCTGGAATTCTCTCCACAGACCAGGCTGGCCTCAAACGCACAGAGATCCACCTGCCTCTGCCTCCCGAGTACTGGGATTAAAGGCGTGCGCCACCACCGCCCAGCATTTCTGTATGATTTTTAAAGCATTTATGATGTGTGTGTGTGGGTGCATCCCATGGCATGCATGTGGAGGTCAGAGGACAACTTTATGAAGCTGGTTCTCTCCTTCCACCTTTATGTGGGTTCTAGAGAGAAAACTCAGGCCGTCCAGCTAGCATAGCAAGTTCCCTTACCTATATTTTTTTTGACACAGTTTCATAATGAAACCTTGGTTTACATGGAATTTGCTAGAACTCATAGTGATCATCTTGCTTCTGCCTTTCTACTGCTGGGATGGAGGCATGGTTTATCATATCCGGCTGATTATTGCTTTTAGAGGGATTCCCTAGGCTCATGGTCTTACTCAAGCCCCAGGGAAACACAGACAACGTAGAAACTCCCACACCATCCTCAGGGAGACCCCTAGGATCACCAGCCCTGGATCTAAGCAGCTGAGCTCTGGGCTTGGACAGGACAACATAGTGGGGATTTTTAGGAATGATGGGATTGAGGGACAGAGACATCGATGGATTGGCTTTCCATGTTCATGGGGCTCTTCTCTTTCTGGTCCTGAACCCGCAGCTCACAAGTGTTGCCTCCTCCCAAGGACTGTCTGTTCCTCTCTGCACTTTAGGCTGCCCTGTTCTCATCCTCCAGGAATGGGGTGACTGAAGCAGGCAGCCTTCTGTGCCTCTGGGCCGAGGTTTTCCAATGTCAAGGAGCTGGGCATCCTCAGGCTAGCTCCTTGTCCTCTCTGTGCTCTGGTCTTTGTCTCCTTCAGTGGGGTGAAGAACGGCCCCCTTGTTGTGTGTTTAAAGGAGTCAGGGCGGACATCCTTATGGTCTTACCCAGGATGGGATGCAGTCCAGTGGGGATAGACAGGAATTCCCCAGTGTCTGTCCACTGGGACTTCCCACTTGCCTTGTGATGTCTTAGTCTAAGACCACCTGATCCCAGGTGGCAGATGGCCTTGGCTCCTCTGCTCCATCAGGTCCAGCCTGGCTTCTAGCCCTTTTGGTGGGCACACCGTCAGGTTTCAGTCCACAGTGACCAACCTTGAGAAGGCATTGTGGGCCCAGTGGACAGCCCTGCAGGAGAGGTGGGTATCCTGCTGCCATGATGAGTTAGCATCAGCGTTGCTAGGAGCACTTCTGGAATGTTCCGTATAGATCCCACCCACAGAGCTCCCTTGCCCACAAGCCAGTGTTTGGTAGGCGTGCTTTACATTTTTGTGGGCGCTGAAGAGCCTCTAGTGAGCAGGGGGGAGGAAGCGACTGTTGGTGGCGTGATTTCTTTTCTTTTCTCAGGGCTATGTGTGTTCACATGTGTGTGTTCACTATCTAGGGGTGCACGTGTGTTTGTATGTATGTGTAAGGAGGCCTGAGGTAGGGTCTCTCAGTCAAACCCAGAGCTTGCCAATCTGAGGCGTCTCATTAGCCAGCTTGTCCTGTCTGCTTTCCAGGGAGATTGGAGCCATGGGGAGGTTGGAGCCGTGGGGAGCTCACATGTGCACTGGCCTTTACCTGGGCCTGGGAATCTGAACTCTGGTCCTCTTGCTTGCACAGCAAGAGCTTAACCACCGAATGTCCTCCCTGCTCTGCTGGTGACTCACTGGCTGCTGGCCTTCCTCGGCCTTCCGCTGCCTTCCGGGAACAACGGCAGATGCCTTGTGCTCAGATCTTCCAGCAAACCAGGGTTTCATCTTCTGTAACGGCAAGGAAACTGAGGCAGGACAGAAGAGGCTTTGCCCCAGGTCTCACGATAGTAGGGGAGCCCTGAGACACTCTGGAGGGACGGGGCTGTCTCGTTGGAGCAGGAGGCCTGAAGGGTCAATGTTGGACCCTCGGCACAGCCACTGAGGTGGCTCATCGCCCCAGATCACTGCTCCCACAAAGGCCTCCAGAGGAAGCTGCCTGACAGGAGCAAAGCACTGGGCCCACTTGGGCCCAGAAGCAGACAGCAAGGTTTCATCTTCACAAAACCTGTCAGCTAAGCCGGGCACGGTGCTGTGTGCTTATAACCCCAGAATTTAGGAGGACCTAAAGTTCAAGGCTATCATAGCTCCAGAGTGTGTTTAAGGGCAGCCTGTCTCACACTGAACCAAGAAAACAAACAAACAAACAAAACATCTGGGGCTAGAGAGATGACTCAGCAGATGAAGTTTTTGCTGGTTCAGATGCCCAGCACCCATAAGCACTGGCAGGTGTGACAGCTGCCTGGAGCTCCCTAGCCCAGAGGCAGAGAGAATAGATCCCCAGAGCAGACTGTCTGGCTACTCTAGTTTCCCTTCAAAGCTTTGTGTTTTATTATGTGTCTGTGGGAGTGAGTGCAGGTACTTGCAGAGGCCAAAGGTGTCAGATCCCCTGGGGTTAAAGTCGAAGGTGGCATGGGCCACCTGATGTGGGTGCTGGGATTTGAATTCAGGTCCTCTAGAAGAGCACTATGTCTGTCCTTAACTGCTGAGTTCACAACTCCAGCCCTAGATTGGTCTTATCTGTGAACTCGGGGTTCAGATGAGAGACTCTGACTTAATAATAAGGTGGAGAATGTTTGAGGACCCAGCATTACCCTTGGGCCTGTATGGACTTGGGAACACACATACATACACACGCATTAACATCACATACAGAGGCACATGCCAAAAAAAATTTTTTAAGTACAAACACAGAGGGGCCACTGTGAGAGTGATAAAGAGCATTGGAGTGGGTCTCAGTTACACTGAGACCTAAAGTCAGAGGGAAAGGGGAAAGGGTCCCCAACCGGTACTTGGTACCAGGCCAAGCAGCAAATGTGTCACAGGGCTCTGATGAGCCTCATGTAAACAGGCATGAGCCCAAGGGAATATCAGGCCCCTTTCCTGTCTGCCAGTCCCGGCTGGTGATGGCCCATCAGCCCGCCTGGCACTCCTCCCTACCCGTCCCCTTCTCTTGTGGTCCAGTTGGCATCATGGCTGAGGTGGGCAGGAGGGTCTCTGGGAAGCCCAAGCCACTTTTCTCTTTGTGCCAAGGGGGCTGAGAGTGTGCCCAAGGTCACCCCAGGTCTCTGAGCTGCCACCAGCCAGCCTGGCTCCTCTTGTGCAGTGCTCCTGAGCTGGGTGACTGCAGTGGTGTCCCTCACTGTATCCCATTCCTGTCCACTCTACGCAGGCCAGGCGGGGTGAAGTGTAGCCCCTGGGAGGGCACTAGAGCAGGGGCCTTGTGTCAGAGCTAACTTCACTGAAATCCATTGAACTCCCCTGCCCAGCCTTACCAATACCCTGTCCTGCAGCCTCCTATAGCCCACCCGGCAGAGGGAGGCATGCCTCTATCTCAAAGGCCACTCTCGTCACCAGTGGAGTTGTCCCAGGGAGGCCCTGGGAGAATCTGTGAGTCACTGGTGCTGGACAGGGGCTGGGGAAGGTCACCAAGGTGGGGGTGGTCCAAGCCACCCGATTCACACTGCGCTGTCCTGCAGGATGGATTCATTTGAGGACACACTGCGACAGCTGCGGGAGGCCTTCAACAGCAGGCGGACGCGGCCGGCAGAGTTCCGGGCTGCACAGCTGCAAGGCTTGGGCCGCTTCCTTCGAGACAACAAACAGCAACTGCAGGAGGCGCTGGCCCAGGACCTACGCAAGGTAGCATGGAGGAGGGACAGTGGGGTAGGGGTGTGCATGACCCCAGGTCAGCAGGGTGGTACAGCTGAGATAAGGGACACAGCTCAGCCACATCCTCCATGAAGAGGAGCTGAAAGCCCGTGGAACCCCAGCTCCTTTCGTGAACCACAGCTGACTGGTGGCCCCCGTCCATCTGTCCCCTATCTACTCTGCAGCTATTTATGGGAAACATGGTATGTGCTTGGTACTGGTGCCAGGACAAGTTCTAGGAACACACAGAGAGCAAAGAGCCTGTCTCCAGAGCTGACCTCTGCCGGGGAAGGGGGGAGACAATATGGCATGTGATCTGGTAACATGTGAGAGGTGCAGATATCACAGTGTTAAGTCAGGGGTCAGATGGTGGAGCTGGTTTATATGTGGGGGGTCAATGAAGGTTTTTCTGAGAAGGAGGGGCCTTGGAACAGAGACAGGAAATAGCGAGAAACAGGGAGAAAGAGCTGCACGGACATCAGAGGAAGAGGCCCAGCAGCATATGCAAAGGTCCTGCCTGAGGCAGGAGAGCTTGACGTGTCTGTAATGAGGAACTGCAGAGACCAGAGGGCTGGAGAGAGTGAGAGACAGAGAGATGTGGGCGAGAAGGCCCAAGGAAGTGGCCCATGCCCTGAAGGACTTGGGTCTCACTTGGCGCTGTGGACATCACAGCCTCTGTACCCTGGAGGTTCTGGGGTTTCCTCCCAAATCCAGCAGCAGCCATGCAGGGTCTCCCAGTCCTGAGATGGCTGTCCAACAGATCTATCCCAGTGAGTTCCTCTCCTCTTTATCCCCTGCTGTTACCCCAGTGGCTCCTCCAGTCTGATGGGCGCTCCCGGGCCTGACTCCTGCAAGCCCGGACTGACTCTCACCAGCCCCGCCCAGGACCCCAGAGACCTGACCTTTCCCCCTTCAGCTCAGGTTCTACCTCTGCTGTTGTGTTCGATTCCATAAACCTGGACCTTATAAAGGAGTCAGCGACCCAGAAAATTCAACCTGGTGCCTCCCTCTGATCCAGTCAGACTACTCACTGTCTCAACCCTGGGCCCGTGGCACCTGCCCAGTGGTCAGACTCTCATCCGGGCCCTAGCACTCCTCCTGCTGGACAGTCACACCCAGCTATCTCCAGAGGAGGGTGCAGAGAAGGCAGTTTCTTGCACAGAGACACACAGTCAGGAAAAGCAGGGCCCGAGGAAGAAGCTCGCCCGAGGTGACTGTGCCCACCGTGCGCAGACTGATTTCTAACTGCCGCACCCCACAAACCTCGATAGGGACCTCAGGAGGTGCCAGGCTTGCTGTGAGTTGTGTGTGGCTGAACGTTGCCTGAACCAGGCTCAGCTACTGGAAGTACAGTGGGGTTGGGTGGCTCAGAACACCCACCTGGCTTTGCGTGGCCTTTATGGTCTTTCTGGCACTCTGAACCACCTCTGCAGGCCTCCGTCTTCTGCTGCTCTCCAAGAGGACTTGCATTTCAATGGCCACAATTCATCCTGGCTCTGGCAACCCTGACCCTGAAGCCTGGGTCCCTCCTAGAGTTCGGGGCAGAGTGCAGAGCTTGCAGAATGCAAGAGCATGGTCCTGGCTTTTCTGAGATGGGATCTCAACCTTATTATGAAGCCGAGAATGACCTTGAACTCTTGACCCTCCTGCTTCTGCCTCCTCAGGGATAGGTGTATTCCATCATGCCCAGTTTATGTGTTGCTGGGGATGGAACCCAGAGTTTTGTGTATGTTAGGCAAGCTCTCTACTGACTGAGTCCCATTCCCAGCCCAGGTCCCATTGATTTTTGTCTTCTTTCTTCTCCCCTGGGCACTAGGTACTGTCCCTCTGGGCTGTGGGAAAAAGACCACTGAACGAGGAGAATCATGCCTTGTGCCTCTCTCTAAGCAGAAGCAGAGCAAGCCCCAGCCAGCACAGGGCCTTTGCACCTGCTAGGCTCTCTTCCCACTATATTCTGCCTCCAGGTGCCCATGGCTCCCTGGAGCGTGTGAATGAGTGAATAAATGAAGGATAAAGAGATCTGGCACCTTTGGGAAGGAAGCTGTACCCTCCCCACTCTCCAGCTCTTTGCTGCTTTAGGACTCAGCCCTGACCCTCACTCTCTTCTGTAGTCAACTTTTGAGTCGGAAGTATCTGAGATTGCCATCAGCCAGGATGAGGTGGACCTGGCCCTCAGGAACCTGAGGTCTTGGATGAAGGATGAGAAAGTGTCCAAGAATCTGGTAAGCTGGGGGACGGGGACAGGACAGCAGTTGGGCTTTGGGAACTGTTTGCTCCCACAGTGTGGTTCTACAGAGCCTCACTGCTCTCTCTGGCCCAGGCCACACAGCTGGACTCAGCTTTCATCCGGAAGGAGCCCTTCGGCGTGGTGCTCATCATTGCGCCCTGGAATTACCCCTTGAACCTGACTCTTGTGCCGCTGGTGGGGGCCATCGCTGCAGGTGAGACCCCCACCTTCCCACATCCCTAGTCACTGGAGAACACAGGGATACCTAGGAAACCAGAAAAGGCAGGCAGGGGAGCTGGCACCCTGGTCCCAGGCAGCCCCTGGCAAGGGTCTGTCCATCACTTCTGATTCTTCGTCTGAGAGCTAGTGTGGCCAGCACACACCCTGCATGGTTGCCCTCTCTGAGCATTCCCTCTGTGCTGCAGGAAACTGTGTGGTTATCAAGCCCTCGGAGACCAGCAAGGCCATTGAGAAGATCCTAGCTGAGGTCCTGCCCCGCTATCTGGACCAGGTAACCAAGGATAGTGGAGGCCTAGGACTGGGCAGCTCCTGGTGGGGGTAAGGCAGGGGACACGTCCCAACCTCAGGAGGGCCTTCAGTGTGGGGGAGTGTATCTGAGTATTTGCTCATGTGTATTTGTGCGCATGTATGTTTATGGTGGCGTACAAAAGAGTTCCACAATAGCCCGGAATGGAGTATAACAAAGGCTTATTTATTTGGGAATAAACTCACAGAAAGGGTAGTGATTTGCAGTCCTATGCTGGGAACTGGAACCGAAACCAGCAGCGAAAAGGCCCCATGCATGTCTGCATTTATAGTACATGAGACCGTGCCCATAGTGGGCCAGTATCGTAAAGGCTATTGGCTGAGTTCCCACAGCACCTCCTCCTTTTGTCTAAATAAGAGTGTTTTAAGCATAATACAAAACTATATACAATAAGAACAAATATAAGTGTTGTCCAGGGAAAAGAAGAGGCAAAACATACATAAAAATTAGAATTATTAGACAACAATGAGGATACTAAGAGAAACTTACATAGATATAATCTACATGGGAAGTAGAAAGTAGAAAAAGACAAGATCTCCTGAGTAAATTGGGAGCTTGGGGACCTTGGTGGAGGGTTGAAGGGGGGAGGGGAGAGGCAGGGAGGGGAGCAGAGAAAAATGTAGAGCTCAATAAATATAAAAAAATTAGAATTACAATCAGCATGAAAAACATCAAACAAGAAACATATGCTAAATGTTTCAATAGTTATCCTATCCTAAGGGGTCTAAGTCTTATATTAAAAATGTCTTAGCTAAGTCATGAGAGGAAAGTAACTATGACTATCTAGTCTTCAACCATATCAAAGACCTGAGAAGGGAAATAATTTTACTTGAGTAAACAGGAAGTGCAATCAAGCGACTTCCAAAAGATGCAAGAAATAAGAGATCACCGGCTAGTTCCCACAGCATGCCTCTGTGTAAGAGGAGGCCAGGCTCAACCTCTGGTGTTTCTTTAAATGTTCGCCCTGTGTTTTGACACAAGGGCTCTCACTGGTTCCTGGAATGGAGAATTTGGCTAGACTAGTTGGCCAGTGAGTCTCTGGGCTCTGTCGTTCTCCACTGCTCCGTGCTAGAATTACAGGTGCCTGCCATCACGCCTGGCTTTCCAGTGTGCGCTCAGGATCGAACTTCAGTCCTCATGCTTGCACAGCAAGCACTTGGCCTGCTGAGTAGCTTCTCCAGTCTTTGTCTCTTCTATTTTTTTTTGGACAGGGCCTCACTCTGTAGCCAAGGCTAGCCTCAAACTCATAGTGCTCCTCCTACCTCAGCTTCCTGAGAGCTGAGCTACAGGAATGAGTCTCTGTCCTTGGCTAGGGGACCTCTTCTGAGTTGCATGGCCTTGGCTACATTACTATGCCCCACTTCAGTTTCCCTTCTAGGATTTAGCCAGGGCAGTCTGTCCCCTGGGGTCCTATAGCTGGCCCTAGCTTCATTCTTGCTCAGCCCCCAAGAAGTTCTCAGGAAGGGTTGTCCAAGTCTGGATGAAGCAAAGTGGGCAGGTTCCAGGCAGGCTGGACCACCCCTGAACTCGGAAGCTGGGTCTGAGGACTTCTGTCTGCCCTGTCCCCCACAGAGCTGCTTTGCCGTGGTGCTGGGTGGGCCTCAGGAGACAGGGCAGCTGCTGGAACACAGGTTCGACTATATCTTCTTCACAGGTAAGGTTCGGGGGTGGCTCCAGCCTCCAGACCCTTAGGAAAGACAGATGCTCATGTTTACAACCATCAACCAACCTCAATCTTGAGTCAAAAGTCTGCCCAGGCCAAGCTCCTACTGCACCAGGCCCCATGACCTCCCTTCAGCCCTGAGAGCAGACCCCATAACTTTGCTTCAGCCCTGAAAGCAGACACCCCCCCGACCTCCCTTCAGCCCTGACAACAGGCCCTGTGCCAACAGGTGAGAGGCTGCCTTGGGGTGCTGAAGGGCAGCAGTGCCCAACCCAGGGTTGCCCTGCTGGCCAGGATAGGATCTGCACCCAAGCTCTTGGTGCGGCTAGCTCTCAGAGGTCACCTGCCATTATACTAGCATGTCCCTGGTCCCAGACAGCTTGCTTCAAGGGTCCATGATGCAGTTTCTGGAAGATAGAAAAGGAAGAGGAGGTAGTGGGCATGCTTCCAGGGCTGAGCATAAGCTGGCTGGCTTCTGACGTACAGGTGGTTAGAGCAAGTGAGAGGTGGGCTTTGAACTTCCCTTGCCTCAAACCTAGGAAAGGCCCAGCTGGGGACAGGGAAAACTGCCGAGGCAAAGGTGGATTGGTTTTCCTTGTGGGGAAAAACCATTGGTAAGAGTCTTAGTAGGCAAGGGAGGAGGCAGGGGAGTGCCGTCAAAGTCACCTCTACACCCGCAGTCATGGTGGCCCTTAGGTGAGGTTCTCACGGCCAGTGCAGAGGCAAGGCAAAGCCCAAGGCCAGTTTTCAAGGCAGGTCCCAACAGACCTGGCTGAGATCTCTCTGCAAGGCCCATGACTGATCTAGTCTGTTCTCATCTGTACAGCTGAGACAATCCAAAACGGTCTGCATAGAAGACAGAGTCCGTTACCATAACCTACGGTCCTTAGGAAGAACATCAGAGTCCATCCGTGACCATAGCTATGGTCCTTAGGAAGAACATCAGCCCTTCCTCCCAAAACCAGAGCATCTCTGTTGAGTACACAGACTGTATGTCAGAGGCTGTATGTTCTGAATTCTTTTTGTTTTGTTTGTGGAGACAAGGTTTCTCTGTGTAGCCCTGACAGTCCTGGAACTTGCTCTGTAGACCAGGCTGGCCCTGAACCCACAGAGATCGGCCTTACTCTGCCTCCTGAGTGCTGGGATTCTGGAGTCTTTTATCTGTGTGTAAGGTGCTGGGAATCAAACCCCAAACTTCATTCGTGACAGGCAAATGCTCTCCCACCGAGCCATACTCTCGGCCCTTGGGCTGTCGCTCTTATTTGGGTTCGGCTTGTTTTTTTCCAGACAAGGTCTCATGTAACCCAGGCTGGCCTTAGACTCACTACGTAGCTGAGGGTGGCCTGGAATTCCTGACACTTTTGCCTCTACCTCCCGAGCGCAGGAATTACAGGACTGTACCATCAGAGCCACTGAAACAGGATCTCAGTGTAGCCCAGGCTGGCACTGAACCTGAGGTACTCTTCTAGCTCAGCTTTCTGAGCACTGGGATCACAGGCAAGCGTCCCCGTTGCCAGGTACCACTGCAGTGTTTGAACTGAGGAGAGCAGAGAGCAAACAAGGACTGGAAGAATTACGGTGCGGTGCGGTGCAGGGCGGCAGACAAGGGCCAGGACAGCCTGGAGGATGAGCGGATAGGGGCAGGTCTTGGGGAGGAGCCTGCAGACCAGGAACTCTGGGAAGGAGAATGTGAGACAGAGAGGAGGAAATGAGCATCAGTCAGGCTGAACTGGGCCCTGTGGGCTTAGAGGACAAGACAGAGGACATCAGAGATTTCAGGAAATGGAGAGGTGCCTCATACTATGACAGGTTGGAGAATAAGCTGCAAGGTGGGCCAGGGACAGAAGCAGACACAGGTAGGAGCTGAAGGGCTCCACCTGGGAGAGGCTCATGGAGTCCGATTCACTGTTGGGAGTGCAGGATAAATTCTTCCTTTGGAGCCCCTGTGCAGGGATCCAGGTGAGGACACCCACTTAGCCAATTGACTAATGAGCCACTCTAAGCCCTTTCCATGTACCCAGGGAATGCTTATGTAGGCAAGATCGTGATGGCTGCCGCCGCTAAACACCTGACGCCCATCACCCTGGAGCTTGGGGGTAAGAACCCCTGCTATGTGGATGATGACTGCGACCCCCAGACTGTGGCCAACCGCGTGGCCTGGTTCCGCTACTTCAATGCTGGCCAGACCTGTGTGGCCCCCGATTACATCCTGTGTAGCCAGGAGATGCAGGAGCGGCTGGTACCTGCCCTGCAGAATGCCATCACACGTTTCTATGGAGACAACCCACAGACCTCCCCCAGCCTGGGCAGAATCATCAACCAGAAACATTTCAAGCGGCTCCAGGGATTGCTGGGCTGTGGCCG
>LOJH01006506.1:0-28830 GCA_001685095.1 Ellobius talpinus
AATAGATCAGAACAATGGGTTAATATAAGCTACAAGAGCTAATATGTAGCCTGAACTAATGGGCCAATCAGCTTATAATTTATGGAGATCTCTGTGTGATTTTCTTTGGGGCTTGCCAGCTGTGGGGTACCGTGCTGGACAGAAACCCCAACAAGCAGGCCCCATTCGTGTTACAGGGCCTTGGGATGGGCCTGAGTCAAGAGGGTGCAGCCCATCAACAGGAAGGGGATCATTGTAAGTGAGTGGACCTGGGAGGCCTTCTGATATGTGAGAGCACAGCAAGAAGGCACTGCCTAGGAACAAGGGAGTGCTCCCCTGAGACACTAAGCTGACAGAATCTTGATGCCAGATTTGCCCAACTCTAGAATGGATCAGTTAAACTTATTAGTACAGTACACTTGAGAATTCCTGTCATTCTGTCACGGACTCTAAAAAGACTGACAGTCTACTTCAGCTCCTCACCTCTACTCCTGAACAGAGTGGAGGGTGGTTAGAGAATGGCTCCACCATCCCTCAAGCACACTGCGTGTGGCCAGCTTCTCTACCGGTATCACTGTACACTCTGCTAACTTCTACTCCACTTCTCTGACTGGTTGACAAAGGGGAATTTGAGGCTGGGAAGGCAAATTTTAGGCAAAATGTATCAGCTTATTCCAGTTCACCAACTTCTTTAGGCTCAACTTTCAACTTGTGAGCATGGAGATAATACTCTACCTTGGAGGCTTGCAAAAATTAAGTAAGAAAAAAGCATGGAAATGTCCAGGGGATGAATATTACTTAGTGCCTTCCTTTTGCCTTCACTCTTGAGCTGTCTCACTCCTGTGACTCACACTTGTTAAAGGACAAAGTCCCTCTGAGTTGGATATCTGCATGCACATGGAAGGCCTGCCTTGGCTTGAACTCTCATCCACACTACTACCCCACCACTGAACTTAAATTTCTTTGCAAATGTCATCATTTTTAGTATTTTTGTTTTAAGAAAATACAATTCCCTTTATTAGTAAAATCTGGATTTCCCCAGATGACTCTGCTCATCTTCAAATGTTCTCAACTCAAAACTGGTTGTTGCTCAGGTGCCTCCCGTGTCATAAGGGCAGGTAGCACAATGGACTTTCTCCTGGTTCCTGTTTATTTCCAGACCTTGACCTACAACCTCTATTGAATGCTGTTTTTTTCAGAGCTAAAATCATCTCTGATACTCCCTGCTCTTCACTCCATTTGCTGACTTTAGCTCAATCCTCTTCCTTTTTCATGGCTCCCATCTTTGTCTACTGACAGTCACCCTTAATACTCTGGTTTCCCTAATCATTCTCAATTTGCTTCTTTCTAAGTCTGCTACCAGTTAAACGAGGTTTTGATGGAGACCAGTGAAACAATTTTTATTTGGCACAATCAAATGGCAATATATTTCATATGACATAAAAGTCAAAATGTTAAAGGATTCTTTTAAATCACCTATTTATCCTCCCATCTCTACAGTTTTATCCCAGTTCTCCTCAACAATTAATCAATTAAAGTTTTCTTGTTTCCTGTCTATTTTGCAATATTTACTTATGCACACAGTGCGTATATATCCCACTTTCCCCTTTCTTCTCAAAGGCAGCACAGTGCAAACACTGATCAGTGCTTTTCTCACCTATGCTCTGTGTTAGAGATCCATGCAGATCAGTACAAAGAGACTCACTCATTCTTTGTCTCCTCTTTCTCCATTTTTAAATAGTAACTGACAGTGTTTAATGTCATCAGCCTACTCTGTGTTGGACACTAGTGTCATTTACCAACTTTTACTATTACATCAAGTGTTGCAATGAGCCCTGTATATTGCCCACTTGTCTTTCCCTATACAGTATATCCCAGTTAGGACTGCAGGGTGGTGAGTATGAGAGGTGAAGCTATTGCACCACTTTCTAGGGGACCAACCATTTGTACAAGCCCTAGGTGGGAGGTAGCTTCCGAGCTTGAACAAAACTATACATTGTCACTTGTATACCTGTATGAACACTAACTACAGACACAGCTCATATGAAATTCTCCTCTCATTCTTATTTACTTCTCCCTACCTACTAACTCTCAAGTTTGGTATTCTATTCTCTGTGACCACGAAGTTCCTGACATCTTACAATTTTTTTTCAGACTCTTGGGTTTTGTGTTCTTTTTTCCTTAGCCTGATCTCCATGGATAGTCTTTCTTCTGCATTCCTGGTGCTCACTGTGCTGTCACCTCCCAGGTATTCGACATCAAATCACCTGTCCCGTTTATCGAAAACTCCTTAAGGAAATGAACAAACAAAAACAACCCCCTCCAAAAAAAACCACAAGCCCCACAACATTACAAGCTGGGCCTAGTGGCCAGGCCTGTTATCCCAACCAGCCAGGAGGCGAGGGCAGGAGGACTGCAGGCTAGGGGTTCTACCTGGGCTACAGAGTGAGTTTAGGCTAGCCTGGGAAACTAACTGGGACCTTGTCACCAAATTAAAAACTACGAAGACTCTGTTCAATGGTATGGCATTTGCTAGTATATTCAAAGTACTACAGTTAATCTCCCACCCCGAAAATCAATTAAAACAAACATGTTCTGCCATGACTTTAAGACATTAAAATTCATACGACTTGTGTTTCCTTCCCCGGCAGCAGGCCTTTCTTATTCTTAGTAGACATTACTCTCCGACCTCGGGAGATGCTTCATTCGAGGTTCTTAATCCTTCACATGACCTCTGCTTTTTTATCACATTCAGAAAGCCATCAGGAACCATCGTCCATCATTGGAAACAGTTTACAACTCAATACATTAGAGACCATAACTGTGAGCTGACAATATTGAACACATACCCGCAGGACAGTGTGGGAGCTCTTCTTTAGGAATGCTGGTCATTCTTTGGAAATCATCATGACAAGCATTGCAGAAATGTGTTGTTCCAAAACAGAAAAAGACAGCCACTGAACAGCAGTAGCGACACTTGTATTCCAAAAAGTCAGTCCCATGTTTGGGACACATCTATGACCAAAGATGAGAAACACAAGATTATAGTGAGCCATTTCAACTATACTTATAGTAGTTGAATACATGCATAGTAGACTTAATAAGTACATAACTTATGAATCATTATTTTGAGAGCATATGTAGCTCCAAAAGATGATTGAAAAATCAATGGTATAGGTTAAAAAAAATTAATGAGTAAATATGTGGCCCAAAATATCTGATTAAAGCCTTAAATTCAAGTTTAATCTCCCACACAATCTGACTAATGAGCAAACTACTTTCCTCACAAGTGAGCTAGCAGGTTGCACAGTGGTATTTTACTATCTACCAATCTCATAGGTCTACTATGGAAGTTTCATTAAAGATGGGAAAGCCTGAAAGTTTTAGGGCAGGTTTATGACATGAAATAAGTAAATTTATTTCCTTGCTTAATATAGTGATCACTTCATGGAGGACAACTATAAAATGAAAACAGTAAAAAGAAATAATATACATGAACATTTGGAAAATCATATATGATCCTGATACATACCAGAAGACACTATGTGCAAGGGTGGAATGAGACATGGGTAACTGGCCTGATTTTAAAGGCAGATTTTTGACTAAGAAAATATTTATTTTTATTATGTTTAATTCTTTGTAGATGTGTGCATGTCTACATGTGTGTTTGTGAATATGAGTACAGGTGCCCTTGGAGGCTAGGGGTGTCGATATCTCAGAGCTGGCATTAATGAAGGTGTGAGCTGCCTGATGAGGGTGCTAAGAACCAAACTTAGGTCCTCTGGAAGAGCAGCAAGTGCTCTTAACTGCTGAGCCATTTCTCCAGGCCCAACTTTGACTTTTGATAGTGTCTAATAAAATGTTCAGCATACCTGAGCCCTAGACACATCAGAACAGGCACCACAGATGAGCTCTCTGGGGTCATAATCGTCTCCTTGTCCAGCTTCAGCATCACAGCGAGCTTCACCACCGAAATATGCCTACGGAAAAACCATATTCACATGAAGCTCAAGCACAGAGACACAATGTGGGCTGCAGTGGACGTCAGATCGAGACTTGTCTGTTAGCCACTCCCTCACGATGCCATGTGAACACATCTATACTGATAACTGCAGGGAGAACCAGGGTCAGAAATAAAGCTAACTTACTCATTTATTCTTCTGTTTTGTTCTTTCGAGACAGGCTTTCTTTGTGCAGCCCTGACTAGTAATCACACACTAGAACTTGCTCTGTACAACAGCTGGCCTGAAACTCAGAGAGATCTGCTTGTCTCTCACTCTCTAGTACTGGGATTAAGGGTGTGTGCCACCATGTCTGTTTTTTAAAAAAACTATTCCAATTTGGAATGCAGACACTTTCAGGAGGGAGCCTAAAAAATTGTGCTGTTAAAGGAAAATGATGAGAGAATATACATATTCCAAACAAATATATGGAATAAGTTATCAAGTAAATACAAATGATGTTTTTTTCAGGGCAAAGTCTGGAGTTTTTCTCATTTTGAGAACTTAACGTATTTCTTTCTAGTGCTTAAAACACGCTTATCAATTCCTAAGTCACAGTAAGACATAAGAAAGTGTGCCTGACATAAATTAGGACAGAATTAAAATTCTAAGCTTAATAAGAAAGCAAAAAGACAATTTAAATATCTTCTGATCATATAATTTTGAAATGAACAGAGATTTAATGAATTCTATTCAGAATACTATTCATACTTATAAATCATAATTATATTCAGAATCTTAATAATATCCAATGTAAAAACCAGAATGAATAAAATTAGCATGATGGCCAATTTATTTTTACTTGTTTTGGGCACAAAATAAATGAGGCCAAGAAATTGGGACAATTTACATGTACATTATGTCTGTAGTCAAAAAGCTAGATCCAACTGAAAACAAATAAGGTGAGTCAATATAAATCTATTATCTGTCCTAGAAAAACAGGTCAAAAAGACAGGCTCCATTGATGCAGAGCTTACAAATGGCCATTTGTCAGCGAAATCTGGCTTTTCTAGTATGTCATTTATCCCAGGCCAATTTGCTTATTCCAGCTGCTTCACTTTTCTGTATCTTCTACTTGGCTTGGCTTCTTAAACTTGTGACTGTTACCCCTTGGTAGCACACTATTCATTTATGATGTCTGCACAGTAATCACACATAAAGGACATTTTATTATTTGTAATAATACAGCTCTTACAAATATATACCCTTGGTCTTTCCTTTTATATCTATCTGTATATTCATGTGCCTATCAATCATTTATTTAGCCTCCCATTCATTACTTTCATTTTCTTTATTACAGTGAAGGCCTCCCTATCATTCTTTCACTCATTTATTCATTCTCTAATTAATCTAGTATTCATAGTATTACTAAGCATCAAGTACTGGATATAGAGAAATGAAAACAATACATTCTTTGTTTTTATAGAGCTTATAAAATGGGGCACAGAGACAAGTAAACCAACAAAAATAGTGTATGTTCAGTGTTATAATGGATGTATGCAAGACAAGAGAATTGTAGGCAGAGGTGATGATGCTGGCAAGTGTGAGCACATTACAGAGGAGGAGAAACCAGAGCTGAATCCTGAAGTAGTCAGATGGAGTGCAACTGTGTATTTAGTACGGTAGAAGTAAAATATTCAGCAGGGGTAGAGAAGAACATTCCAGAAAGAGAAGCCAACTGTGTACTAGCACAGGGACCATCGGTGGTGGAGCAGTCATGGCTGAGTTTGGGAGAATGTGTGTTGTTCAGTGTATTATTGGAGGTGAGACTGCAGTGGTAGACAGTGCTACAAGATTAGAAAAGAAGAATGACCCAGAAAGAGCTGAGTTTAGAAACACTAATCTACTAGCAGCACTATAGAGAAGGAATGGAGTTTAAGGATGGCACAGAAAAACTCAAGAAGATACTATAGTTACAAAAGAAGACAGACTTGCTCAAGTTAATAACAGAAAACAAGGACTCAGAAATCTGCAGGCAGAATCAGAGGATGGATTTTACTCTGGGGAAGTGAAGGTTGAAGTATATTATATCAGATGCCAACACTGAAGAATCTGTGAGAAATTCAAATGTCTGGTAAATAAACCTCAAAAAATCTGGGATGTCCTAATGGTGTAAGGGGCAGGAAAAGTCATGAATGTACCAGAGATCACCCAAAATAAGGAGATACAGTCTAGTAAGTAGGAGAGCTGGTAAAAAAAGAGATCCACAGAGCAGCATTAGAGAGGTTTGAGAATCAGTTGTACAGGCAAAAGGGGATTAGTCACGATGAGAAGTATCCTTTGTATGGAAATACTATAAACTTTAGAAAAAGTTTGTTTAGGTAAAAAGGATTTCCCTCTCTCCAGTTAAGTAAATTACTTGAATTTGAAATACTGCATCAAACATTCTAATTTTTAATTTCTAGCTTTAAGGTTTAAGAATAATTGTATGTCACTATATAATTTAACTTAATTATATGGGCAATCTCCAGTGGTTGGCTCTTCAGGATACTTTGTAGCATACCTTTCTGCATTTGTAGCAAACATAGTATGCATATCGATTCATGGCATAGCCAGCTGGGTCATTGTAAAACCTGACACCAGGAGTTGTGATTGCTTCACTCTTATGTAGACCTTCATACTCCAATCTCATTAAGGCTTTTCTTCTGACATCTTCATAGAGTTCTTTTATTGGATCAAGCAGGTCTTTTAATACTATGTGATTAATTTTGTTCTGAAATACAAATAATATTTTTAACAGAAGCATTTATGGAACAGTTCAACAAACATTTAGTGTATACTCAAGTACCAACCATTGCACCAGGATTAAAAATAATTCTGAAAAGTACTTTTAAAAGTTCTATTTTGCTAAGAGCAAGGAGAATGGGAGAATCAGAGCTCTGCATAAAAATTTCCATTTTTTGGCTTTGTATTTCCTGATTGAAATATATCTCCCTTAGTCTTAGCTGTTCTGAGAAAAAAGGGTGTCTTTCTGCCACAGATATGACTCATGACCTCATGTGTGGGTTTTAAGTGTGTCCTGGCTCCCTGGAGATGGGGTAGAGTGTCAGGGCAGAGATGACTAATTTTATCTATACCATCTTCTCTGCCTTTTCCAGACTCCTGAACATGATTGTGTTCTGTGGTGCCATGAGAAGGAAGAAAAAAATACTGTAATTTTGGATTATCCCCTAGTCCAACTAAGTGATGATTGGGCTAAGATTCTTTCATACTAAGCCCATTACAACAGCCTGTACTTAACAAAACAAGATAGAGAAGACACTGTTACATTCTTTAACAGAGGTGTTTTATTAATCATTATTAGGTTGCCTAAGCAATTCCCTACTTTACTGCTTTATAGAAAAGTGTTGTAATGCCAGGGAAATGTTCTTATTTTAACTACTTCTAAGAGCATCTGTTCTAAAGGTACTAAATGCCAATAGTTCACTTTTTAATAGCACTTCTCAGGTCTTGCAAGCACCAGAGGGTTCTTTTCCTGTTAGTCACTGACAACCATGTCACATGACGTAAGTCTCAGTAGGTCTGAACAGTGATGTATTCACCAACAATACACAATGATGCTTAAAGTAACATTTCTCCTGCCATATATTATATATTATATAATTATATTATATTTAGGCAGCTTTTACCTGACAATTCAATGACAATAACTGCCACCTCCCTAAGGTCTAAATGATAAGAAAACAGTTAACCAATGAAGCATATCCTTAGTAACCCATAACTACTCTAGAGAGATCTCATATTTTTATTTCAGGTTCTACTTGGATGCAGACAGAAAATAATAGAGCCTGGGGGGGACAGAAAACCGGAACAGGAAAAAACACCTGGTAGCTATCTGAGATGAAACCAAATATGAGAAGAAATAAAACATAAGTAAGTACGTTCAGGTTACTCCCACACCTTGCAAATGGGACACGATATGAATCCAAATGTTATCCTTGGACCAAGCCATCTGTTTTCCAATACTCGTTGACAGCACTGCAAGTGGAATACGTGGCTGCAGTCCAGCTTAAAGAAAGGACCAGAAGGACGTAAGCAGATGCAGTTATGACAACACTCAAGTAACAGGGAGACTCTCCAATGTGGGAGAGCTGTGCGAAGGGGGCAAGAGAAAAACCAGGCACTTTAGTACCGAGAGATCTTAGGACTTTACGGGGAATTATTGACTAGGATTTCAACTTATAAACTTTAATAATGCATTAATGCCACTAATGTAAGAACCACATATGTAACGTAGGTTAGGTCAGGGAAATGTGAAACTATGTATCTATCATATAGCTATCATATAGATGAAAGAAACTACTCATTTAATGAGCTAAAATTTTGTTGAAAATATTATCTTAGAATTAATTATAGAAATCGAATATACACATAAAAGTCAAAAGTTAAAGCTCTTAGCAAATACAGTGCTAAATTCTATTATGTACTGAATTACATATCACTAAATACAGACTAGGTAATACTAATATTGTCTGAAATTAAGACCAGCTTAGCTATTTGAAACTCCAGTCATTTTTCCTTTCATATCATTTCATACACAGGCTTACAAAAACATCAAGTAATAGGTGGACCCATAGATGGAAGCAGAACATGACGTAACAGAATTTCTTCTCAACATATATTAATGAATATATATTTACAGACACTTTTCCTTGGAAAACCCAAAGAAAGTTCTGATAATCTTTATATTTCAGAAACACGTTTGTACGTCCTCCTGCTAAGCTGAGACAACCTGAATGGCCGGGGCTGCAGAGAGCGCCTCAGTGAAGCAGATCATGCACATGTCGTCGGCGTCCTGCTTGAGAGTGGTCGCACTTTTATCACAGCCATGCAGACAGGGCAGACAGTGCTCTTCGTTTTTAACACCGCCGCACGGATGTCCACAAGGATGAGTCTTACTACAGGCTATCTTAGCATATTCCTAGTGAAGATGAATTGCAATGGCTTTACAACAAATACAAAGGGCATGCACTACTTTACAAGAAATACCTATTAGAAAAATAACTATTCTGTGCTTTGAATATAAACTAAGGTTAACAGAATTTTTACTTTTAATATAATTAAATGATTTGATTTCACATAAAAGGCACTGATAAAAAGTGAACTACGACTTTATGATTTGGTGTCCTACACAGGCATGAACCATAAAGTTCTGATGTAAAAATCTCCTAGTCACCAGCCTCTTTTGCCAAAACAGGGGTTGAAAAGCCAAAACAACAAAATCACACCTTGCTTATCTCTCACAATCTGAATACCATCCAATCCAGAGCACATTTATTCAGGATTCATATTATTCAGGATATTTACTCAGATACTACAAGTTTGCTTTAGGCAAATAAATTAGCAAGAAACTCAGGTCAGATATATAATAACTTCTTATGTGTGCATATACGTGTGGCCACTGTCTATGCATGTGTCTATCTGCTGCCTGTGTATGTGTGTATGTGGGTGAGCCCAATGTCTAAGCATGTGTGTATGTATGTGTGCCCACTGTCTGTGTATGTGTCTGCTGTCTGTGTATGTATGTGTGTGTGTCCGCTATCTATGCATGTGTGTATGTGCATGTTTCTGCTGTCTGTGCATGTATGTGTATGTACCTATTGTCTGTATATATGTGTATATGTCTGCTGTCTGCGCATGTGTGTGCCCGTTGTTTGTGTATGTGTATGTGTGTGTCTGCTGTCTCTGTGTGTGTGTGCCTGTTGTCTGTATATATGCGTATGTGTGTGTGTCTGCTGTCTGTGCATGTGTGTGTGCCTGCTGTCTGTGCATGTGTGTAAGTGTGTGTGTGTGTCTGCTGTCTGTGCATGTGTGTGCCCACTGTCTGTGTATGTGTATGTATTGTGTGTGTGTGTGTTTGCCCATGGAGGCCTGTGCTGGGAATCAAGCCTGGATTCTCTGCAAGAGCAGCCACTGAGCCATCTCTTCTGCCCCATGTGGCTAGATACTTTAACTGGTTCCAGAACAAAACTAAATACTTATGATAGAGATGAATAAGCAACACAAAAGGTCACCTTTGGGCTGGAACAAAGAGAAACTGCACTGAGGCAGAACTCCAACTCCTAATTACAATAAGTGAAGACGCTTTGTGAGACTATCTGCTCTTTCTAGGATGACATAATCTCTAACTAATACCTACCTGGCAGTCTGCGTCAGAACAAACACTGCCCACAGCAGATAACTCCGTTCCACTCCTGGACCCACAGAAGCGGCAAGCTTCTGAACTACTTGTGGTGGGTTTGCCTAGGTTCAAGCAGAAAAAAAATCTTCCATGGAGGCATGCTATTTATATTGCAATATAGCTAATTCTGAAATAGCCAACTAGATTTCTTTCAGTTACTGACGGCTGTAAGCCACCTTAAATATAAATAATCACCAAAGAGCTAAGAAACTAAAGATATATCTGAAACAAAATAAACTTTTGTTTTTAGTAGAAACTTGACCTTTTTAACAGAAGAAACAGACTACATATCTACTCAAAGTTAGTAGACTGAGCAGATCTGGGAAGCCCTTACCCAAAATATACAACACTAGATAAACATTTTAGTAAAAAACCAAAGTACACAGAATAAAGGGTCAATTTTTGGTATTTTATATAACAAAATTACAAGACAGTATAAAATATGACTAGATTATAAACCTGAAAAATATAAAAAAAACTACCCAAGAAACTCTGCATTTTCAAAAAGAATTTAAATATGCTGAAATATTTAAAGAAGGATAAAAGATTCCTTAAAACAAAGGTATTGAGCATTCTCCCATTCAGGCACACAAGATTTAGGATCAATCACCGATTCCAGAATTGACTGCAGAGCATTCTGGGAAAAGGAAAGGAGCACCTAGACCATCAGACAAGGGTGGTTTGACATTCCATTTACTAATGTAGAGAACTGACAGATTATAGGAGAGGCTTATGTTGTAGCATGAATGTCACCTTCATACAGAGTTCATTTATTCAGATCCATGTCCAAGGCCAAGAAGAGAACTTTGTGTCAGTGGGACAACTGGCAGAAGGTAGCTGTGCTAAAATCCACAGATTTTCATGCTTTGTTGTAACTTTAAGTTTGTAATATGTAAGATTTTATTTTATAAAAAAAATAGAATGAAGCCAGGTAGGGGTGCACACCTTTAATCCCAGCACTCAGGAGGGAAAGGCAGGGGGATCTTTGTGAGTGTGAGGTCAGACTAGTCTACAGAGAGAGTTCCAGGACAGCTAGGGTTGTTGTACAGAGAAAACTGTTTCAAAAAACCAAACCAAACCAAATCAAAACAAAACGAAACAAAACAAAAAATAGAATCAAAACTGTTTGAAATTCAAGTGTACTAGACATATATAAAAGATTGTTTAAAGCATTGTCTAGTCATCTTTATTAATTAGTACCACAGAACTATTCGGAAAGCCCCCCAAAGGACTAAATGTACAAGAGACTCTAAGAAGTGTCACAAAGTTATAGGACTTTACAGTCGGGCAGATAACAACACAGATGAGGTACCCACAGTAGCACATTCACTTTTGTGGTCTTCATTAAAGTGAGAGGCTCACTGACAAAGATGTAGGTGATATAACATAATGAAAGTACAGAGGTTAGAGGACTGCCCAAAGTCTCTGTGGTGGTTTGAATATGAATGGGCCCCATAGGCTCATGTATTTCAATGCTTTGCAGGGAGTAGAACTGTATTAGAAGGATTAGGAGGAGTGGCCTTGTTGGAGTGAGTATATCACCAGGGATGGGCTTTGAAGTTTCGAAAGCCCATGCCAGGTCCAGTCCCTCTCTCTGCCTGCCTGCTTGAGGATCAGGACATAAAGCTCTCAGCAACTTCTCCAGCACCATGTGTCAACATGCTCTCCACATGATGATAATGAACTAACCTCTGAAACTATAAGCAACCCCCCAATTAAATGTTTTCTTTGATAAGATTGCTCTGTCATGGTGTTAGTGACAAATGGGGTTTCATGACTTTTAGTCTGATGCTCTTTCTAACATAGATGGCTGTGTCTACCAAAGCGTATGCCATCAGTAAGCATCTATTTACATTAGATTAAGTAACATCTAATTTATTATATATTGTAGACATGTTCATCCTTCCCTTTTTAAGTTATGACTCAATCTTTAATTCTTTACCTGTGTGTTCTCGGAATTCCACCATTGCCTTCATTGTTTTAGAATCTGCTAGTGCCATCAACCAAAACAGCTTCGTTCTACCACAGCCTTCATGAAGGTCAACCTTTATGGCTTCCTCTTCTTCTTTGAAGACCTGTTGTTCCATTATAGAAAAGGGACAAATGTGTTTGTGTTTCTGGGTAGAAGCATAAACTAAATCATTGTGCAATGGTTTTCTTTATAAATCACTATAAGAAGTTCCAGACATCTCCAGTGTTCTCTTCAGTCTTCGCAACAGCTCCATGTTTATAACTAGGGTCCCAACTAAGTCTTGGAAAAGATAAGCATTTGCTCAGGTTATAGTTAATAAACAAGACAACTGAGAGTTCAAATAAGGCCACAAATTCCAACGAGCATTTCCCATACTTTACTTCCATATTACTGCAGAGTTCTTTTCATGCCCCAGACACTTATCTGGGCATGAAGACAGAAATCCCACCTGTCTTTGATGAGTTTTAGTTCGGCGGTGCAGATGAAGGAATCTGTCACAGTCAGTACACAGATTTCCACAGATGTTGCATAGGATGATAGCTGCAGTTTCACCATCATCATGGTTATCACACATAGGCTGGAATAAGATATTTTCACACGCTACATTAGACTTACAAGAAACCTCAGACAAATGTTTATGATACCGACAGACTTTATTATAAAATCTATAAAAATTTTAGAATTTGAGTGTTAAACAGAACTAGTTATTGCAGGTATATTCTGAGTTATCAAAATCTCTTGAAACTATCTAATAAGATTAATGTACATGTGGTGTCGAAAGGAAGATGTAGCACTTTGTTTAGTGACTTAATATTCTCCCAGTTATATACTCAAATGTTATGAACGATAAAAACTTTTATCACAAAAACTTAAACATTTATCAGAAAAAGCTGAGAAGGCCAACGACATGTCCTCTCTGAAATGACTGAAGCTGTCCTGAGCCTCCTCTAGCTACCCCTTCAAAGAGGGTATGTCACACTGTTCCTCTTACTGTCTTTCTTCCGTTTAGCCCCAAGAATAATCACATTTTAGCACAAATCAGTCAGGCTACAAATTTTGTTGATATAAACATGAATCAGAGAAGGAGAAAGTTTTTTATATAGTCAAATATAAACCCCTATTTCTAAAGCGTGAAGTACATTTATGAAATGAACGTGGGCAAACTGGACATGTTTTCAAGAGTCTGATCTGAGCTCTCCCTACAAACTATGACTAACTTAGGAAACAATCCGACTTTACCATTTGTTTCTGTTGCCCATCTTTTCCCATCCACCTTCCTGATGAGAGGCGATCCACGTGGTCCTGATCAAGAACACACAGTGATGCGAGAGCAAGCCAAAGCTGTTGAGGAGAAAGGCTGCTGCATTACTGATTATGTTGGGAGCACACTTACGAAATACTCACTGTCTGACACAGATAATAGCCAAATAACAGTGGCTCAGTTTGGGAATGCATAGACACTCAGGAGTACCTGCATCTTCCTGATGTCACTGCATATGTGACATGCACCCAGTGGACAACAACTGAGCAGAGGATTATTTCTATACAGAACTACCATATTCTACCTGACATGAAAGTGTCCTTTATCAAAGCTGTACAAAAATCAATCATTTACAGGAATAATATTTACTTTACATGTCTACTGTGTATTTTTCCAGCTAGCATATCTATCCAAAGCTCTATATTCCCAATGAGATGCTAAGTAGTTAGTTTTGTATTCCATAAGTATTTGTGTACATAAGTTATTCTACATAATAATAATTCTTCAGACATTTCTATTGTCTCAAATGACCTACTTTGTACACTTGCCATAAATTAATATCTATAAAACTTTAGAAAAGTTGCCTAAAAAATTGGAGATGGGATGTAGTGATATTTTGCTTATGTTTTAACAAGTAAAGCTTGCCTGAAGATCAGAGTGCAGAGCTAAGTGGCTAGAGACCAGGGAGTGGTGACACACACCTTTACTCCCAGGACTCGGGAGATGAGGCAGAGGGATCTCTGTTAGTTCAAAGTCACCCTGGGTTACATAAAATTGGATCTGTTTAAAAGAGAAACAGAGCTCACACAAAGGTGATCCCTGCACTTGGGATCCCACGCCTTTAATCCCAGCACTAGGGAGGTGGAGACAGGAGAGATATGGCTGGGCGGAGAGAGGAATATAAGGTGGGAGGAGACAGGAGCTCAGTGCAGTCTGAGATTTGATGGAGACAGATGGAGTCTTGGATATGCAGTCTGAGGACAGAATTGCCCCTTCTGTCTGAACATTGGTAGTAGAGGTAAGAACTTTCTAGTGGCCGGTTTTCAGATTCTCTGATCTTCAGCATTAGCCCCTATATCTGACTCTGGATTTTATTATTAAGACCAACTAGAATTTGTGCTACATTGGGACAGATGGCTATGCAAATGTGAGACCCCAAGTTTAAGTTTAAGCTGTTAGAACTCATGAAAGGCTGGGGATGAGAGAGTGCATGTCTGCAGTCCCAGAGCTCCTGTGCAAGATAAGAAGCAGAGACTAGGGAGTACTAGGAGGCCTGCTGGTGGGCTGGCCTGTTGTTTGCAGCAGTAAAGTGACTGTCTCAAACCCGGTGGAAGGTGAAGACCAAGACCTGAGCTGTTCTGACCTCCACATGTGCTATAGGCACATAAGCATCTGTGCTCACATAGACAAACATGCACACAAACACGCACAGACATATCACTCAAATATGCATATATGCGACACAGACACAAACATACAAAACATTTTAACATTTTTGAGGCATATAAAGAGTGAACTTTAGTTTTACATAGAATGATATATTCAGTGATTAATGAAAAATTAAAAAATCTTTCTATACAAGTGAAAAGGAAATGAAGAATGAAAGAATTCATGAGTAGTAGAAAGGGTGTAACTGCAAAAGTTGTTTAAGTGTCAAACTCATTATCATGGTAACATAAACTAGCTTTTTCTGTTGTAACAAGATATAACTTATCTTCTACAGACTAGAGAATTAATCTAAAAGATTTCTTTAGTGTAAACTGTTCCTAATATGATGTCACACTGCCCTCTAATACTTTAAATCACCTCATAAAACCTGGTATGTTAAAAATTAGATATCTCATTTAAAGAATGTAACCCTATCTCCTCAAAAGTTCAACCCCACCTAAAATTGGTAAGTATTAAAGAATTTTTATGCTCATTTATTTTATTTTATGTGCTTAGTATTCTGCCTACAATGTATATGTACATACATGTACACCATTTGTATGACTGTGAAGGTCAGGAGTGGGTGTCAGATACCCGGAAATGGAGTTATAATAGTATAATAGTTGTGAGCCACCATGTAGACAGATGATGGGAGCCACACCCGATCCTCTGCAAGGGTAACAAGTACTCTAACTGCTTGGAGTTTTTTCTCCAAGCCCAAGGATTGTTTTGTAAAAACAAAGCATACAAACCTAGTAGTTGAGTTAAGGTTTGTCATTAGAAAGAACCGTGTAGGAGGGAGTCTTATCTTTTAAGGGTCACCAGTCTCTCACAGCATAGAGCTACTACTCAATTCACTGAGGTAAGCTACGGTAACCAGGTCAGCAGAAAGATGATATACACAGCATAACTTAGACTTTCCTAACCAGTATAGCCTCAGCTTCATAATAACAGAAGTTGATAAAAGCACCATAGTGAGCAGTGATTACTACCACATTTAATTCATAAGAGTCGTTTTGATGAATACTTATTTAACTATAAATGTGGACAAAGCTGACTTATGGATCACACATAATGACAGAGTAAATACAAAATGATAAAAACTTACTCTAGTTGTTGCGATACACCTCACTGGAGACCTAAATTCTTCTTCCATCTTGGTCAAGGCAATGATGGTCTCTGCAATAGCATTTTTCGTCACTCGAGACCAAGCTTCGGACAGGTGACCCTATCGGCAGGACACAGTGTCATCCCAGCAAACTCTCTTCTCTAAATCGACACCCCGCAGCACAGAGAGTATTCACTTATAGTAAGACCATGAGCTTTTGGAGAGGGGCACAAACTACAAATCCTTTACAGTCTTATGAAAATGCAATTGCTAATTTCTATTTTGATGATTTTAAAGTAAATAAAAAATTTAAAGTCTGAACATTGTTTACATGTAGTGCTCAAAACATTTTATTTCATATTTGGATAAAAATAAAAGGTACAAATAAAGCTTTTACAGTTTGAAGTTTTGGTGATAGAACCTCAATATCTAATATGAAACATATATACCTGTTAATTACTAAATTAATTGCTTTAGATGCTAGTTCTAGAACCTAAGTGTATACATAGGTTCAATCTACAAGTGCACTATATTTCTTTCTCCTCAGTGCTGGAAATCCAACCATACCTGTGAACAGCTATGCAGATTTTTTTTGGTGTTAAAAAGGTTTATTCATTTTGAGGGGCAGGCATGATGTCTTGGTGGTTATGGTCTGAGTGCTGTACTTCCAGAGGACTCGAGTTTGAATCCTAATAGCCCATGGCAGGCAGCTCACAGTCTGTAACTCTAGCTCCAGGAGATCTCACACCTTCTTCCAGTCTCTCCAGGGAGCTGTACTTCTGTGTATAATCCCCCACCACCATATACACATAACTAAAATTATTTTTATTTGATATGAATGTTTGCTTTTGCTTGCATATATGTATGTGTACTGGGTGTGTGGAGGCCAGCAGAGGATGTTAACTCCCCTGAAGTTGTAATGACAGTTGTGAGCCATCACATGGGCACTAGGACGTGAACACAGGTCCTCCTGCAAGAGCAATCAGTTTGTTCAACTGTTAAGTCATCTTTCCAGCCCTAGCAATATAGATTTTTAATGAGCACTAACACTTTATTACAGAATTCAGGTGATCAAAACATTCTTAAGCATTTTCCATCAACAGACATCCCAGAGAATGCCTATTGCCATGAAGCCTAAGAAAATGCCCACAGTAAAGAAAAATAATAGAACATCAGCTTTCCCCAGACTTAGTCTGCTTCCCACACCACGTGCAGGCAGTCTGTTAGTGGACAACTGGTCATTCTCCTTTAAACTGCCTTGGTTCCCTCGGTCTCCTCCTCGGCTCTCTCCTAATGACAGTGAAATGTGAGCAGAGTGACCTTATGGAGCCAGCACTCAGTGGAGTACGTCCCTGTTCCTACAACCCAGATTTCCCTAAGCCAGTACCTTCAGACCGTGGTGCATACATCAGTAAAGAATATAAAAGTTCAAAACTTAGAACTGAAAAGGATGAAAAATGTCTACTTCTGGGAATCTTTTTTATTTGTTTTTGGATTTTCAACATAGATTCTTTCTTAAGTTAGGAAGAATGCATTTTATTTTATGTTTTATGATCCTGGAAAACTTACCTAAATTCTCAGGCAAATTAATTGGGAGTTTGAAATGAACACATTTTAATGACAAATTTACCATCCACTGACAAGAACAATGGTACAGTAGTGAGCATTCTAAATATAGTCTTTAAATATAAAGCTTTAAATACTAATAATGTAATTTTGTTAATATAGCAGAGCAAGCTGTTTTCTGTGTCAATCAGACTCCTACTTAGCTCACTGCTGCTGTCATCAGAAGCAAAGGAACTTACTGCAGCCATATCCTTGATAAGTTTAATGATGATCTCTGAGATCTGAGTAGGAGTTGAGCCTTTCATCCACCAGTGGCTTTCACCACGTCGGAGGTAACTATAAAGAAAACAACATTATTTCAGCAGAGCATTTTAATTGTTTGACTGAATTAGTTGAATGTTTTTATTTCTGTTACATTTTTATTTGTGTATTTTGTGTGTATGTGTAAGTATGCCACAGTATACATGTGGAGGTCAGAGAACAACTTTCAGAGTTGGCTTTCCACTGTGTGGGTGATGAAAATCATGCCAGGTTATGAGGCTTGTTGGCAGGTGCTTCTACATGGGCCATCTCACTGGAGTCTTGCTATGAAGCCTATGTTAGCCTTTAAGTTACTACTCTCCTTCCTTGTTTACATGGGTGCTAGCATTACAGGTGTTATCTAATTATGACATCTTCTTTTGTTAATCACATGTTTATTTATTATTTTCATGTGTATGTGTGTGTGCTAGCATGCATGTATGTGCACATAGGCATGCAGAAGCCCACAGAAGTCAGAAGAGGGTGTGTTAATACCTTGGAACTGGATTTATAACTACCATGTGTGTTGTGAAGAGAACCCTGGTCTTTTGCAAAAGCAAAAAATTGCTCTTAATCACTAAGTCATCTCTCCAGCCTGCAACTGAAATATATTTTTAAAGTTAAAATATTACCTACCCTAAGTCTCTTTATTAAATATTAAGAAAACAACCTGCTAGATCACCACTATTTCAGTGTGCCTTCCATGGTCACACTGCACATGTGTGAACATGGAAATACAAAAGAATGTGTGGCTGAATATAAGGCAACTTTACATCAGTAAGCAGACCACTGCTTAACTGACTTTGTGTTCCTGTAAGCACACTGTCTACATGGAGGAAGTGACATTTATAACGTTCTGGTTTCAGCTGCTTATTGTCACAGGTTGGCTACATAATTTACATTATTCTATCATCTCTCTAATTTTCTACTGTTGCATAGAAGTACAGACCATCCTGGCACATACATCATTGTGCGTGTCTATAAACTTCTAAGGAGAACTGGTGGCAAAGGATAAGCCTGTTTAAAATACGAGGCATTAGTGACTGGCACCCAAAATTCATATTTGATGAAAATGCCTGGGGCTGGAGAGAGGGCTCAGTGGTTAAAAGCATTTGCTGCCCTTGTAGCGGATCCAGGTTCAGATTCCAGCAGCAGCATGGTAGCTCACAGCTGTAGTCCAGTTCCAGGACAGCTAGTGCTCTCTTCTGGCCATCAAGAGCACTGCAGGGATGCGGTGCATGTACATGCTTGCAAGCAAAACACTCATGTACATCAAATAAAGACAAAAAAGAAAAAGTTTATTGTTTCATAATGTTCTTAAGCACACTATGTATTCTGTTATTTAAATAATTATATTTACATGTATGTGTGAGGTATGTGTGCATGTATATGTTTGCTTGTGGGTGTGGGTACATGTGTTGGCCCAAGACACACTGGGGTCTTCATGTCTCACCTTCTATCAAGACAGGGTTTCTTACTGATCTGGAGGTCACTGTTTTGTTTACTAGTCTGGTCCTCCAGCTTGTTTAGGGAAATCTTTGTCTCTGTCTCCTACCCCTAGGAAAATAGGCAGGGTCCACACCCAGCTGGCTTTTCCGTAAGTTTTGGGATTTGAATACTGGGTCTCATGCTTATGCTGCAAGTCCTTTCCAGGCAGAGCAATCTCCCCAGCCCGCAGTTGTTTCCTTTCTATTTCCATGGCCTCTTGTCTTTGTTCACTGACATCTGTAACTTTTTCTGTGAACTGTTACTGACATTTATCTATTTTTTTGCTCTTAATAAACATTATTTTAATCTTACAGCCTGTTGTGGAATATTATTTTAACATGTGTTACATTCGTTTATCCTGTGGAACATTTCTTTAATGATGCAAAGATGGGTTGCATTCTTTTATGTTGCATTTGTTTAATTCTGTGAAGTTGTGCTACTTTGCCTGCCTAAAACACCTGACTGATTTAGTAAAGAGCTGAACGGCCAATAGCGAGGCCGCAGAGGGATAGGCCGTGCTGCCGGGCAGGGAGAATAAATAGAAGAGAACAAGAGGGAGGAGAGAGAAATGATAAGGAGAGGAGGACAGCAGGGGCCAGCCTGCCACACAGCCTGCCACACAGCCTGCCACAGAGTATGAAGGAAAGAGAGGTATAAAGAACAGGGAATGGTAAAAGCCCAGAGGCAAAGGTAGGCGGGTTAATTTAAATTAAGAAAAGATGGCTAGCTGGGTGGTGGTGGTGCACGCCTTTAATCCCAGCACTCAGGAGGCAAAAGCAGTTGGATCTCTATGAGTTAGAAGCCAGCATGGTCTGCAGAGCGAGTTCCACGAGAGGCTCCAAAGCTACAGAGAAACCCTGTTTCAAAAAACCAGAAAAAAAAAAGAGAAAGAAAGAAAAGCTGGCTAGAAACAAGCCAAGCTAAGACCAGGAAGAATAAGTCTCCATGTATTTATGGGACACATGGTACTAAGCAGAGGTAACAAGCCCGAGGTAGAACATAGGTTAGTTTAAAGGTTTAAGAGCTAGTTAGGAACAAGACTAAGCTAAAGCCAAGCTTCCATAATTAATAAGAAGTCTCTATGTCATTATTTGGGAGCAGGCAGTACAAATAAAGTCTACCTACAGGTAAAATTTGTTATGTTTTAACTTTTTGCCATTAAAATAGAGGGAATGACAAACCTGGAGTTGAAAATCATTGGCAGGGTGACTGTTGTAACGCCTTTGCCCACCGTGGTGCCAGCTGTCCCAGTAATTGTGGTCCCCTTGGCTTTGAGCTGGACAGTGAGTGCTTTGGCAATGCATCCCAGAAACATGTCCAAGATACCCAGCTTATTCCAGTCTCCTTTCTCAGTTGAGTGGATGATATCACTGATGTCTGCTGGGGGCAGAGATTTCACTCCTATGATGCTGGCCAGACGACTGGGGGTCACTTCAGGCAAAACTCGTCTTAGTAAGGAGGTCACCTGATAAGGAGATTGAAAGAATACATTTAAACACTGCTTTACAGTTATTTAAAATATGCCTCATTCCTATTCTGTAGCTTTGAAACCTATGGAAAGGACAGAAACATAATTTAATACTTTTAATAAGTTATACTTTTAATGTTGAGAAGGAAAGGATATGACTTAAACATTTTTGAATTATTAGAGTGGTAGTGACCACCTAAGAAAGCTTGAAAAAATAAGTCTTTTACCTTTGTTCTGGATTAAATGACATAATATGTCTCTCGGCAATAAGTTAATCAATATACAGAATACTATTTATCACACTACAGCAGTAAACTGGAACAGAATTTTCAGCAATAAAGAACATGGAGTTGCCAGGCATGGTGGCACACATTTTTAATCCCAGCACCCAAGCAGAGGCAGGCGGATCTCTCTGAGTTTGAGGCCAGTCTGGTTTATAAAGTGAGTTCCAGGACAACAAGGGATACACAGATAAACTCTGTCTCAGAAAAAAACAAAAACCACAGAGTTAAAATCTGATCCCTAAGAAAACATAAAGTAATAAAAGTGCATGTTTAAGGTCTTCTGGTTTTTAAGTTGTCAAGCAACAGAGAAGAAACAGAAGGATGTGGAAGGATGGGTCACCTGTCTCTGGACCCTAGGAGAAGCTGTGTGAAGCAGAGAAAAGAGGTCTTGAAGTAAAGTCAGCTGCTGAGCCAGGTACTGCCTGCCAACATTGGAGCCGCTCAATGCTAGGACCATGGAGAGCAGCTCGAAGCAGTAAGCATCTGAGGAGGCGTCTTCATCGCTGGGCTGGGAGTTGGCATTTTCCTTGCTGGATATGGCATGTTCCCACTCTTCACGAACTCGTGTGGCTTCCATGCGAATAGCCTGGACAATGTGAGCACAAACCTATGCGAAGGCAGCATAAAGAATATAAAATTTTATTTGTCTTTTTATTACTATTACTAGAATAAGCAAGAAATGCAAGAAATGCAAGGAATGCAAGTTAATGCTTAACTTAATACTCTTGTCAGTATAGTCTCAATTATATTATCCTCTTAACTCATCTTAAAAACAATGGAGCAAAACTAGGGGAAACTATTACAAAATCTCAATAATTAAATCACCTGATATAAATAGCCAAATTAATGAAGCAAAAAAATATAAATTAAATTTATGCTGTTTTTCCTCTTTAAGAAGATTTAATGTTATGCAAAAATAATAGGGTAAAAAGAAATCAGTATTTTATCTCTCCAGTTTTTGATGAGTCTCCCTATGCTACCTAGACTAGGATTAAATTTAAGCCCTCCTTCCTCTGCCATCCAAGAAGAGAGATCACAGATGTGCCTTTGTGCCTGGTTTCTGTTTGTCTTCTGAAGTGCATATTTTAGGCTACCTAGCATTCCTGTACAAATCTAGACTTACTCCACTACCTATTTATATTTAAAATATCAATAACGGTATAGTTAGCATTATTAACTGCTCAGAACTATCCCTCCTGATTGAAAAAGATGAGAGGAAAATGTCATCTGTTATAGTTGGGTATTTACAACTAAAATAAAATAATGTACCCAGGTAGGTATAGAAACTCCCATCTACACTCCCAGCATTTGGGGTGCTAAGAGAGGAGGATTGTGAGTTTAAGGCAGATCTGGCTACCATAGTATAGTTGTTTCCAATCAATCAATCAATCAATCAATCAATCAATCAATCAATCAATCAATCAATCAAGGTACTTACCCAAGGTACTTGGCAGCTACCTAGCTACGGAAAACAGAGGACCAACAAAGTGATGCGGCAGAGAATAGTGAGAGGAGAGTTAACGTCTGTAACAAATGCTCTCCCCTCTTTTGTTTTAGTTTTATTTTGTTTCACAACATAGCCTGGACTAGACTCAAATTTCCTTCCTCCACTTTCTAAGTGTTGGGGTCACATGCCTGATCCCAGCACTTAGACTGACTCCTCAACATGATGCAGGTATGACAATGCAGTCATCCTTTCTAGGAAAAGGCAGATACACATTCCACAACGTGTATTCCACAATGAAAAAGAAGCATTAAAAAGCCTTAATGAATTTCGAGGATATTTTATAGACTGAAAATCCCCAGACAACCTAACAGACAAAGACCACTGAACAGATGCTAACTAACCTGCTTTTGTAAGTTAGTCAGTTTACTCCTGCTGAATATGATTCCAACCATATGTTCTTTCAGATCAGCATCGGATGTTGCCTTTACATAGGAAAATAGAAACAAAAAAGACTCCTTAGAAAAAAATTGTATATTTGACCTTTTCGAGTGCCATGAGAAATAATTAAGCAGGTGTTCTGAGGTGCATTTATTTTAAGTTGAGTTATATTGCACTAAGGCAAAGGATCAGGTTTAAGGAAATCATTTTGACAAAGTGAATATAAAATAAACAAAATTTGAGAAAGAAAAGGTCTCAAACTCCTTAAAATCAGAAAAAGACAAAGATATCAAAATCAAAGCAAATACATGGAAATAAATGATAAAGGAGATGATTTCTACAAATAAAAGTGACAATAAAACTAAAAGCTATTTCCTCAAAAACACTGAATGCACTCTACACTACCCAAGAGGGAATGAAGACACAAATAGTCAACACAAGGAATAAACAAGCTTCACTACAGACACTAAAAAGATAGTAACACTGTATTGTACATGATTTATGCCAACAAGTCAGTAACCAAAACAGATTGACTAACAGAACTATTAAAGCTTTCTCAAGAAGAAGTGGATAATTAAAAGAGCCCTGTCCTTAGTACAGAAAGCAAATTTCTGGGAGGCAGCCTTTTATCATACATGACCTAGAGTATACATAACTCTGTTCCAGATAGTTATTTTCATCTTAGTTGTGTCTACATATTTCCTCATGCATTTATTTTTAAACAAAATATTTAAAAAACAAAACAAAGCATATATGCCATTTATCTCTTTGAACTAAGCAGTTTCAATTGGTTTGGTATATTCACAGATATGTGTACCTATCTCCTGAGTTAACTGGAGATCATTTTCATCACCCCCAAAGAGATACTATACTACGTATCTATCATCCTCTAGCATCTTTATTATTATTGAAAACTAACTCATTAAATAGAGATCATAGCATTGATTATTCTACTGAATGACAGCTAAGAAAATAAAAAAGAGAAATGGACAAGACTCCCTATTTTGATGTAACTGCTTTGCAAACTAGGAAGATCTAATTAATAGCATCTACACACAAAAAAATCTTCAGATAACATCACACTTTCCTTTAAGATCTAGGACAAGGTAGCTATCTGCTCTGTTGCTCTGCTCAACATGCATGCTGTGCTGAGTTTTACACAATACTGTAACCCAAGGTTGAGACTTTCCCCTAGGTGCAATGTTTTATTTCAGAAGCGGCAAAGTAACTCTTTAAAACAAAGTCATAAAGCATTAAAGACTAGTTATTTCAGTGAAAATTTACTGCACACATGTGTAACAATACCACATGGGTCAAACACAAATTAAATATGTATGTGATCTATAAGCTACGATTCAGTGAAAGAGATGAGACGCATGTGTAGACAAACAACATGAAAGAAACCAAGAAGACACAGAAGCAAGATAGAATATTATGAACTTTAGCAGACAAAAAACCTGTTTTCTGTTTAAGGAAATTGTAAAGCTAGGACCAAAGAGGACCAAAGAGGACAAATACAATGGAGGAGGGAGAAGATAACCAATGGGTAGAGTTTAGTGATTTTAAAGACTCCAACAATAACCAGCAAGCACCAGTACATAGCAGCTTCTATGTAAAATAGATGTAAAACTCCATCTAGCTCAGATATGAAAAGGTGAGATGCTTTCAGATAATTCCTGTTCTTTCTAATGCAAATAAAAATATAAGCTACATACAAACTGTTGCCACCTACTCATTAAAATGTACAATAATGAAAGAGTTACTTGTCTTACCAAAAGAAAATGAAAATGAGATATAAAATTTTAGGCTACAAATAAATACATTGTGTACTTTTTCCTCTCCTTCAGGTGATGACAAAAGTGCTTTTTCCTCTTGCTCTGGTGTAGGTTCAGCATCGCCAGAGATGAGCTTTCCAAACACCTGACAAAGAAAGCAGCCGCATGAGAAAGAGCTAATAGAGCAATTACTCTTGGAAAGCTGTCCAGCTTTCTAATTCTGAAGAGTTTTAATTAATTAATGATTTTGAGACAGGGTAGAACTCTAGCCCAGGCTGTTCTGGAACTCATGCTGTAGCCCAGGCTGTCCTTAAGTCCTGATGCTAGGCCAGTAGGTGTTGGCTGCCATGCTCAGCCTTGACTCTGAGAAGCCCCTCTAACAGCGCTCCTTCACAAAGCACTATCACCACTTTTCTCAAACTACAAACACAGCCGTGGGTACTGGGGAAGGCCTAAGAGAAATGAAAATGGGCTGAATCTGAAGACAGAAAATTCTAATACAATATTTGTTGTACTCTCAAAATATATGTCAATTTATAGTGTAAGGACACTCACTTGAGATGTAATAAGTCTGAATACTCGGAGAGTCTCAGCTTCACAATTCCTTTGCTGAGCCACACTGGCTGAGATCTGACCAGCGATTTTTGTGCTTTCACCATCTTTCCAACCCAGGACTTTTACTTGTCGAACTCTTAATGTATTTTCTGGGCCCTTTAATTCAATTTTGATGATGTGGTTATCACCTCCTGGGAGTTCACTTGTTACCCAGCCAATATGCCTGGAATCCAAATCGACCTGGTTGAGAAGAAACAGGACAGGAACTTGATACAGCAGAATCACTTATCACTGCCCGGGGCTTAGCATCAGTAATGGCAAGCTCGAATAACAAACAACTGCACAGATATTATCATGTTAGTCCCATTATCTTATTTAAGTTTTGTGAGGTCAAGTAGTATTATTTACAGCAGACAGAATAAAGAAGAAAGTGAAGTTAACAGAGGTTGAAAGTCTCAGGAGGTGAAGGAGCTCAGAATTAATACAGGCCTGACTACCATATGGTTTCCCCTAACGAATTATGAGAGCAGAACTATATACTTTTACATGATTCACCTACACTGCTTCTCAACAGAAGATAAACAATGAGGCCCTGCTTTATGCATCCTTACGTTAAACACCACTAACAAACAGGTACTTTCATTGTGCTGATACTTCAGATGTATATGTGTCTTTTATCAAGGATTGAATGCCAATACAGAGAAAAATGGGTTTTGACACTACTCTTTCAAAGAAATTAAAATTACTTTCATTGTATTTGATAACTAAGAATGGAACAGGAGACTTCAAGACGATTTATTTAGACATTTGCTATTAAATTTGTAACATCAACACTTCTAAATTAGAGAGACGAAGCAGGAAAAGCACTCTACTTTTTGGATAATTTCCCCAGATTCTTTAACATTTGAACATTTCTCATCCTAAATCTCAATATGATTTGAGAAAAGAAAAGAAATCAAAGAAACTCATTAAATTTTGTGTACCAAAGTGACCCTAGAAGAACAGCTCTGGAAAGGGTTTGGTTATCTCAGTTTTGAGTTTGTACGTAACCTCAGACCTGTGCACAGATATGGCTTTACTTGTTTCTAGACTTGTTTTGTAAACAGACATGCAACCTAGATATAGCTGCTTAGCCAAAACCCAGTTTTCTTTTTTTTCAATTTTGTTAAGGCTAACAACCAATTTTAACTTAAGATATAGGTGCATGAAGTTGGTGACTGTGAATCAGATGAATTTAAAGGCATTCAAGTCTTTGTAAAGCAATGAGAGACTGGAGACTGTAGGTATAATGTAATATTGTAGGCTCATTACCAAAGACACTTGAAATACTCCTAAGATATCTAGCACTGGTATGGTAGTTCTTGGTCCACAGACTATTTGTCAATTTATTATTTTGTAAATAAATGATTTTTCATGTTCTCTTGGTAGCATGCCAATACTGAAACTCAACGGTAAAAGCAGAGATGAAGAAAAAAGACAAAATTTCAATTACCTGCTTTATTCTGCACAAATCTTCTACTGCTTTACCAGTTAAGAAGGTCATTGAGGTAACTTTATTCTATAACAGACAATTCAAAATAGTTATAATATGCTCCTGCTCAGAAGATCTATAATAATGCCTTACAACCCACGAATGCCACATTATTGCTCTGCTGTGTTGTCAGTCCTAATTGACTCCATACCATTTATCGAACTAACCACAGTATCTACAACTCCAGCTATCTTTCTTACAGACGCTTAGATTTTAATATGTGTGGGAGCTGTGAGAAAGTTCTGATTAAGCCCACGGGAAAGAGCAATTTGTCCATGAGAAAGACCATATTATCTACTAAGACACAAACTTGGTGAATGCCAGCTGAGGGAACACAGATAGAAGTAGCAACTGCTTGCTCAAGGACAGGGATAGACCTGTGGTTAGACACTGACTGACTGTCTATGCTGTGCTTTGTTCTGTTTTTATATATACACAGGCTCTGAAATAAACTCACAGATGGTTGGTATTCACCAACAGACCTCCCGGATCTATTATGTGTTTTCTGTCTCAGTTTTTTACAACTTTGTGCCTGCTTCCAGATACCCAACCTGACTTTGTTGGAGCAGGCTCCAACATATGTGCTTTCTCAATTTGACCTTTATCCCTTTAACAAGGTTCTAACCATTCAATTCTGTATCTTCATGTAGTATTTTTTTTTAACATTTCTGCTTGCTGTATTTCCCGTTTTGGAAGCAAATGAAAAAGAAAGGTCACTTAGCTAACAGGTATTTGTGGGTGTCATGATGACTGGATGGCTTTCAATAGGTCATCCTAGTAAGTTGTATTCTGTTCCTTTAAAATACTTTCAAGTGAGAGAAGGCCACGTTCACAAAAGATGTAAATATTCAACAGTACATGTGCTGTGTTTCAGTTCTGGGGACCAGTCACCCTGGCACTAGAGTTAAGTAGTTTTATAAAAAGTACATCAAAAAATAGACTAACAGTAACTTCTCCTGAGTTGCTTACTATGGATTATTTATGCCAATGTAACTCAAAACAAAGGCTCACTGATGGGTAGTTTGGGAGACAAAGCAATATATTTTCTCAAGGAGCATATTTCTAACATAGCTGTCTTTTAAAAGGAAAGCAGACCTTACCTGACATACTAGATTTTTGTTTTTTTCACAATGATTATTGTTATAACTCTCTCTATTTAATAAATACATAAATTCAATTTGATTGTAATAATCCATCACTGTGAGGGGAAGTATGTCCTGGTGTAAGATGTACTATGAGTCAAAGATAAATTTGTACTGAGCAGTAAAAGCTAGTCAGAAATGTCTTGACTTTTTCTTGTAAGATAAATTACTTATACCCATCGGAAAATCCTGCTCCTAAAGAGGAAATAAGCTTATGCTATGTTAGCTTGGGCCCCTTTTCTTATTTGTCACCAGGGAAGCATGGACTAAGGAGCTGGCATTTGGTGTGGATGGTAGGTTACTGTACATGGCTTGTAGAGGGAACTAATGTGGTTGGCTTTACATCCAGGTTAGTTGAGATAAACCCCACTATTTTCATTTTTTAAAGAAAATAAATATGCAAATGAATGGGTGCAGATCAGCAACAGTTCACAGAAATCCACTAAAACCATCTACTTTGAAGTAAAAATTCGAAGAAGTCTCCTTCCCCAAGACCGAGGACAATAGATGCAGTCTAGCTGATGATGCTATTTTCTGGCTCAAGTAAATAAGATTATTTTCTATTGTTCAGTGCCTTTTATGGAAGAATGCTTTAATCAGCTGAAATGCTCTATTAGAGAGATCAGGCTAGGAAGAATGTAAATCATGACTATTTAAATTTGTTTAGAGACTATCCATCCTCTAGCCCTGATGACTGAGGGTGTGAAGAAGAAGCCTGTAACTAAGTATACTGTGGGTCGAAACATATCATTAGGGTACTGCAAACAGACAGACAGAATAAAACAAAAATAACCGAAAACCCAGTGGAAAAAAGGGAGTAATTTTTTTTTAAAGATTTATTTATTTATTATATAATCAGTGTTCAGCCTCCATGTATGCCTGCAGGCCAGAAGAGGGCACCAGATC
>LOJH01006507.1:18228-31754 GCA_001685095.1 Ellobius talpinus
CCCATCTTCCTCTTGAAGTAAGTGGTGCTGCCAGGAGCAGATGTGTCTCATTGTTATGAAAAGTACTAAGTTCTTAAAAAAATAAATTCCATATTCTGTAGTCTTTGAAAGATATTAAGAATGACTATCCATCTGAAATACATCTCTGTACATCTAGAAAATCTAATTAACATGACTGCAAACTTGACTACTATAGATGATTATCTGGTAACTTATATTTCTTAATTATACATTACATTTTTAAAATGAGCTGCACAAACACAATACCTTAATCAAGAGCAGAAATATAAATATGACAAAATTGGCCTAAAATTTGTATCAATAGACCAAGATCTATACCAATGCAAATCTCTATAGCATATCTCATTTTAAATGTAAAGAAACATTTACAAACAATGTTTGTAAATATAGGCATAGTTCTCTCCAAACTGCTTTCTGCTTTTGTTGAGTGAAGTATTTTTTAAGGATGTTTGTGGCAACTTTTTTGGTGGTCTTGGTCCACCAAACCACATTAGTCTGGAAGAAATCCATAGGTTCTCATTTTCTGTGGAAATAAAAGAAAAACCTCTTTTCCAAAGCAATATATTCTTAGACTCAAATTTTGAAGTCAAGAAACCTTTAAAACATATATGTTGGTTTAGCTTAGGAGCCCCTACAATGAAATTTCTCCCTGTACTTACCTCTTTCACAGTCAATAAATTCAAAGAAAGCTCAATAAGATACATAATCCAGACTCTTTGTTTATATTCCATCTTTACGTGGCTTATTTTTTTATTCCTTTTAATCTATGACTGTCTGTACTCAGTCTCTTTAAAGACTTTACCTTTATATAAAAAATAACATTTACTTCTTTTTGTTACTGTCTGTATTCTTTTTCTTCTCTCTCCCAAGCCTACATATATTTATCCAATACTGTGACCCATTTAGAGGTCTTTTCTATCTGAATTTGTCTTTATTATGTATCTGTTATCATGTTCTGCCTAGGACTGCTTCTTAAAAGGATAAGTGCTTCTTAAAAACTTAAGCAGCAGCCTAGAGCAAATACAGCCCTGCCTCCTTGCTCTGCCCAGTCCAACATAGTAGACGTCTATTCACTGCTTGAGACTGCAGGGTGGGAGCCATCCTCACCACCTCAACTCTGGTAACCAATTGGCCCATGCTGCCACCACGTAACTTGTAGCATGCTAAGTATGCTATCCACAAACCCCATGTAAATGCTCAGCCTCCTGAAAGAGCCAGAGCTCATGCTGGCAGCCTGGTCTGGAGAGCCGCCATTTTAAAACTTTTTTTTCTACAGCCTACTGCCAGCAAGCAGAGCCCATCTGAACAAAAAAAAAAGTACAGCTAAATTTTGTTTTTTAGTGTCTAGAATTCCTTTCCAAGCCTTCTCAGGTTTTATGTGGATTTACCTAGCATATGCTGGAGTGCCAATTTGTTGTAAGAAGGCTACTTGTTCATCCTGGCCACCCAGAACAGAAATAACCACAAAAACACTGTATTAATTAAATGACTGTGTGGCCCATTAGCTCTAGCTTCTTATTGGCTAACTCTTACATCTTAATTGAACTTTTTTGTAACACAGTTTAGATGGGCTGAATATTATCTACTTGATCAGTTTATTGAAAAACAATAAGAGTTTTCTGAATCGAGATGAAGACCTTTTAAATTTCTGCTCACAAATTATTTGAATTTATGAAATATATAATGAAATTGACACATATTTAGTCATATTTCTGTCCAATTATATACTGACTCTTTGTAATCTTTAATAATCCCTTTTACCTTAAAATATATTTTCTTTGGTTTTATAACTGTATGAATTTGATCTTTATTAAAATCATATATATGTATTATTTAATAATATGAATAAATATATTACAGGAGTGTATGTAAAAGGTTATGTATTTTTCAAAGAAAAAACAGTGAAGGTGTCCATCAACTCTAAGCATCACCTGAACATTTAGCATGTGTGTAGTACACATTCTTTGTCTTGAGTTGGTCAAATTAAGATATTGATCAATGGTAAATTATTGGCATATTCTATCAATAATAGATCTGAAAAGAGCATGGAAGATTCATTGATATCTCTTTTTTTCTCTTACCTTATATCAAATTGTCACCTTCCCAATTGTTCTAACATTAACATTATGAATATATGCTACTATTGTATAGATCATGGAATTAGGAAGGCGTTAATATAAGCCCATTTCTTTTTTGACTTATCTGAGTGAATGAAAAAAATAGGATATGAATATACTTAAAGCATAGTTGGCACTACTAATACAATGTGAGTAGTAGCTATTCTGAGAAATAGAATAACTTTCAGTGAAATACTGAAGTAGGCTACATATGAAAATAACCTTAAGTTGTCCAGAGAATATGTCCCATAAACCTTTAATATATTTGTTTTCCAGGTGAAAAATTCCATTATTGAATATGATGTTTATATATTTTTATTTACAAATGTATATTGGAAAAACAAGAGCAAAAATGATTGAAAGTTGTGGTGGGTAGACTGAAAATAATGTCCTAGGCAGAGGGCAAATGACAGAAACAGGGCTTGACCCATTTTCCATTCTCTAGAACCATTTTTAGGCTTTATTTTTTTAATATTTATTTGACATATTTTTACTTTAAACATGTGTTTTCTTATGTATTTTAAATGAATTTCTTTTAAACAACAAAAAGGAGATGTATTTTTTTCTTCACTATGATACTTTTATATGTGTCATGGAATCAATATATATTTCTCCATTTTTAGGAAGCTTGGATTTATGTGTACTATGAAACTTTCTATTTTCTGCATACACATTTTTTTTCTCTTTTCTGTTGTTTCTTTTATCTGTTTTATTTTGAGTTCACTCACAATAATTGTTCCAGATGCTGTACCTTTTATTGATTGCATGTACCATTCTAAAAGTGATTACCACAGCATTTATTCATTGTATATAGATCAAGTGTGAAGAAAATCAATATTTATATTATATAACATATCTAAATATGAAGGCTTGCAATGTATTTGTTCTACCCACTTTAACCCTAACATGTGTCATCATGGCCAAATATTTTCAGCTCTATTATTTTGAGTTCACACCACCAATATTTAAGTATTATGTAATCACAGATTTTCTGGTTTACATATACATGTATACATATACATATCTCTTGAATATTTAAATCAGAGTCTCAGATTAAGTAGATTGAGAAGATTCTCACCAAATTAAATCCAACTCCAGTGTCATACTTTTTGTCTTCATTGGCTCTTCCTTATATTTATAATTTTTGTTCTCTTTTCCTCATCTGCCAACTGATATTTACATTTCAAAATGTTTCTTATAGTTTGCCTAGCTGATGTCAAGAAAATTCCTTTGAATTTTAAGACACCAGTTTAGGGGGCACTAAGGGATATAAATCTTCTGTGTTAATTTGTAGATTTCTTTTCCTCAAATATTTTATCTTTCTGATCTTACATAAGACTATATATCTGACTTAAAAGTTTCTAACTTTATGTTATCTTCCCTATAGGTACCAGAAAGAGTAACACATGTGATAAAACAAACACCATCTTTCTTTGTATCTAATCAGTAAATATACAAAAAAGCACCTCCCTCCAGTACTTGATTAGACACTCTGAAACTGTTTTCTTTCACTCTTTCACTAAGATGCAATATTTTCCTGTTGGTTACAATGCAAAATATGTCCTGTGTTGCATCAATATTTTATAAAGGCTAATAATTCCTTTAGCTCATAGGAATCCAATTTATTTCAAATATGTGTATTTTATTTTTTAATTATCTGCCTCAGATTTGTGCTTACTTAGTTTTGACCTTCCACCTGTTGCCCTTGTCATTTGGATTATTTTCTTAAATTTATCAATGTACAAATGTTATATTTTGAGCTGAGTATTATTCAGGTGTAGTGATGTGTGTGCACACATGTGCACACATGCACACACATGTACATGTATGTGTGTCTAAATGATGTAGTACATGTCACTGCAGGGTGACTAGGTTTACCATGTACTTCTCTGCTGGAGGGAATGAAACCCAGATGTTTTAGACAACAAGACTGAGGAGAGAGTGAAATTTCATACTGAAAATAATTAGGACAGCACAGATCTTGTTTAATTATTCCAATTCATTGTTCATACTTCTGCACAGCATCTATTTTTCCCTTTTCAATATTTTTTAAAATTACCCCTGGTAAGAACTAAAACCAGAGACACTGAAATGGGAGCCACAGTAAGAAAATCCAAAGGACAGAGATCATACATCTTATCAAGCTTAGAAATATGCACAAATCTTGTGAATCAAGGATTTATGAGAGTTTAAAGTTTGTTTAAAAACTTTCTGAACTCTTCAATAACAGGGCCATTTTATCCAAGTTTACTCTATTGCCTAGTTTTGTATCCACTGATCATCTTGTGTACTGAATTTTTTTATTAAAGAAGTGAAGATATTAAATCTAATTTAGTAATAATTTTCTGCTTATTATCAGCACTACTAAATATTATCTTGCTGGCTTGCAAATTTATATCCATGGAATTTTTTTTCTTCCTGCCACTCATTCTGTGATTGTACTCCCAGTAGACATTAATAGAAGACTCTACAGGAAGGACTGGTAACCATGGTGATAGAAGAGTGCTTTCTGCAATAACTCCAATGTACAAAATAATTTATGCATAAATGTAAAATCACAGATGTTTTTAACCATATGCAAGCTATATTTAACCAGGGTATGAGTGACAAGTTACTTGGGAGTTACTAATCCAAAGGAGGTAAGCTTCAGTGGAATAGTAATTCTTTCTCTTCTTCATGCCCTGCTTGAATCCTTCTAGGTACAGTTTCCTTAGTGATATAGGGAGTGGGGTGTGGATGCATATCTTTAGTGTGAGTCACTGTGTGTCAGGAACTCATGTGTGTACAAATGACATACAGAAGTAAATGTAGAGAAGTTAATATCCAGAAGAGAGAGTGAGGAAGAGGCACAAAGGCAACATAAAAAGAAACAAACAGCAACCAAGAGTCTCTGCCTATATTCTTATAAGATATCCACTCCTAAAAGTTTGCTTTCAATGGTAAGGATTTTACACATGCCACTAATTTTCACCTTAAAATGATAGCTCAGGTATTTATTTTAATATTTAAGCTATAAATTAAATAATATTTAAGCAATACATTAGTGCCTTCAGCCAACAGGAATAGCTGTAGGCCAGTAATGTGTATAGCACTGTGAAAGAACTTATCTTCATAGTAATCATTTGAAAGATTAAATTGCATTTAATATAATCTAGTTACAAATGCAAGGAAATATATAATTCATGTTTGAAATGTTTGTGTCTAAACTTTCCTTCTCTTAAACTATAAATCCTTAGCTACTCTGAGTCTTCACAATATACTGTGAACTTTTACCAGAGTTGGCCCCACAAATTGCATTTGTAGTTCTGAGATATGAATAACTTTCTAAATTCATCTTTCCACTTGTAAAAATAACTGCTGCTTTTAGAATTGGTTTTCTAAAAGAGAGATTGCAGAAATCACAAAATTAATGCAATACTTTGTGCGATGAGGCTATTTTTAGTGCCACTGGACTTTTGAAATTCAGAGGCAAAGGAAAGAAATGGGAAATGGAAATGAAACAATTTGCGTTGCAAAATTTCTCCTTTACCATGAAGTCTTCTGTCTATGGTCCCCTTGTCTTCTTGACTCCCATGTTCGTTATCTCTCAGCAAAATGTTGCTTCTGCCTCTCTTTGATTAAAGACTTCCTGGACCTTTACCCTGACCCTACCTCCTGCTTACTGCTTTTTTTTATTGCTTCCTCACTCTCATTTTAATATAAATTGCCTCGTTGGTAATTAAGTACATTTCTGCAGATCCAAGAGAGTCTCCTGTTAGGCAATTGTGTGCTCCCTCTTGATGCCCCCTTTCTGAAACACTAATGTGCAATTAAATGTTAACAAGGAACCTCCATATTAACCCAGCTTAAATTTAATAGGAAGGGACTAGAGCACAGTTCAAGAGGGCAACTGCCTTACCAGCTTTACTGGACTATTGGTAGGACGCTCTCAATTTTGAAGACACAGAGAAGTTCTATTACAATAAAGTGACTAGGTGGCTCCAGAGATAATTACCTTCAACAATAACAGGTGCTGGGTTCTCAGTAAGTCTCAACAGGTCAGATATATACAATGGGTAAAAAATTTCAGTGATTTTTAGGTGGCCTTTAACTTACTATTTTCAAAATGTGCATTTGAACAGGATGTAGTGACACCTGCAGCTAATTTCAGCTCTGAAGGACACAGAGGCAGGTGATCTCCGTGAGTTCAAGACAAGCCTGTTCTATACAATGATTTCCAGGGCAGTCAGGTCTATAGGGTGAAACCTTGTTTCATGCATGCACGTATGTGCGCGCGCGCACACACACACACACACACACACACACACACATTAAATCAGAACAACAAAGAAAAAGGTTTGAAAAGAGGAAAAAGAAAAAAATCCACATATTTGAAATTCTACTGAAAGTGGAATTTTTTTTGCCTAATGTCCATTATTCCTGAGATTCAGTTAAGTTTTTTTTTGCATGTTTCTGTGCCATGATTTAAAAAAAGAAAAGTGATTGAAAATATTTGGCAACAATTGTAGCTTATTTACTTATCTTCTGTTTTCAAATCCTTCAGAAATATGTGTGCCTGTTAATGCTGTTTTAGTATTGATTGTAGGAACAAGAACATGATATCTTCATTACAGTCCACTGTGCATGCTACATAAACCAAAACGCAGGTACATATATGAAGCTGCCATTGGGATAGTATGGGATGACATGCTTCTTCCTTCAGTTGGGAGACTATCTCCTCTTTTCAGTATACTCGTGGATTTTTGCTTAATGTCTGGGACGTGGCAATTATTGGTAACTGTCTTTTTAGAGAGTGAAGGGAAAAAAGAAAATGTGCTTAAAAGGAAGTTAATCAGACATATACATCACCTTCTATGCATATTTTCTAAGATTGCTCTCTCATGTCATTTCAGTGAGCAAAGCCTACCCTTGTTGCTCTGAATGGCTAAATAACTGTGTGAGATTGTCTCAGATCGATGATGCTTCAAGCAAATATACCATTAGGCTATTAGTTTAGACTCAGAAAATTTAGAATGTTAGTTAAATATACTTCATTTGTTTCTAATAGTTTCTCTTCCAGAAAACTTTTCTATTGGCATGCATTTATCTTCATTACCAACAACAGGTAATCAATCTGCCTCTCTATATGCCCTTAGAAAAACATAAATCATAGATCATTGCAAAACATATTAAAATAGTATTAACAAGACCTGACTTTTATTAATCTATTTATCTATCCATGAAACATCTTTCCATATCTTTATCACCTATATGTATCTCAATATGTGTATATATGTGTTTCAGTATATGCACATATTGTGTTTATATCACATATCAATCTCTTATCTATGTAATAGGTATATAGAAACCTATATATATATACACATATTTCCTTTACATGTTAAACATTTTTAGATAAATAATAATACTTCACAAAAAATCATTGAAGTATGAGTACTATGTCTCTTTGTGTGTGTGATGTGTATGTTTAGTTGTATACATGGATATCTTACCTTTACTAATACTCATTTTAAGAATACTCAATGTTTAATCATTATCAAAATTGTGTGAGTCTCCTCTTATTGGGAATAAAATAGTGACTATTTGAAGCACATGTGTTTCCTATATAATTATTCAGGTAATATCTATCTTTAGAATGTTGAGGTGTATGTCACCCACTTGCCTTGGACTCTCAATACCATCTGTAGACATCTGGGCCATCTGTATAGCTACACCTCATTTCAGTCTAGCCATTGTCTTTTTCTACCAGCCAGTCCCAATTTGTGCAGAGAAGCGAGGCTTGTAAAGTGACATAGTGACATTCTTGCTCAGTCTAGTCTCTTGTGGCCAACCAACAAAGAGAAAGAATTGAAGAGTGCAATGGGTCTTCATATTCTGATTCCCTTGGGACATCACTCCAGTTTTGGAGCTGAACATTACTATTTACTTTCTCTGTACAGTAAATTCCTTCTGTGTAGAGCAAATTTTTTTTTAAAAATAAAACTAATGCTATTTTTCTTACTACTAGCTCTCCATAGCCTCTAAGATAGTGTTGAATATGATAATAAAATAAAATTCCACATTGCAGGAAAGATCTCTTGATTAAACAGGCCATTGTGAGGCTAGCAAGAAGCCTCATACTAGAAAAATTCCCAGGAATCCACAAGGATGACCCTGGCTAAGACCATAAACATAAGTGAAGAGGGTTCCTGAACTGGCCTGGCCCTGTAGTCAGATTGATGACTATCTTGGATGTCATCATAGAACCTTCGTTCAGCAACTGATGGAAGCAGATGTAGAGATCCACAGTGGAGCACTGAACTGAGTTCCCAAAGTCCAGTCGAAGAGTGGAAGGAGTGAGAATACGAGCAAAGAGTTCAAGATCATGTTGGGACTACCCATTGAAATAGTTTACGCCTACCAACTCCAGCCTGACAGCAAAGGAACTAGCATACAGCCAAACTAGGCCCTCTGAATGTTGGTGCCAGTTGTATGACTGGGGCAGACTGTGGGGCTACTAACAGTGAGACCAGGATTTATCTCTACTGCTTGTTTTGACTTTTTGGAACTCATTCTCTCTGGAGGGATACTTTGTTCAGCTTAGACATAGTGGGGAGGGCCTTGGTCCTGCCTGAAAGCAATGTGCTAGACTTTATTGACTTCCATAGTAAGCCTTACCCTGCCTAAGGAGTGGATGGGTGGTGGAATGGCAGTGGAATGGAGGAAGAGGTGAAGGGAGAGGGAAGAGTGGAGGGAGTGAGAACTGGATTTGGCATGTAAAATGAGAAAAGATAGCTTTAAAAAAATTTACTTTTTTTTAAATTCCCTGTTGCACTCTAGCACTTTAGATTGACATATAAAGCATTTGTAGGCTGTGACACAGTTTTCTATCAACTAGCATCTCTTAAAAGTCTGTGCAGACTCCACAGAAACACACAGCCATGTTCCCACTTTAGTTGAAAGTTTTCTTTCTTTACTTGACATAGAACGTGATTTATGAGACTTGTAAAATAAATGACGCTGCTTGTAAAGCATCAGATTGTGGTGCAGTTGTATAAATATCTGAACTGTTCCTATTTGTGTATTTCTATTCTTTGGAATTCCATGAAGGGAAAAGATACTGGGGATTCATATCATTCGGTTCATGTTATATGTTATCACCTTAACAAGAGGTATTTTGGTAGTGCTATGATAGAATGACATAGAAGCAACTAGGTCAAAATGCAAAGCCTTCATTTAAATAATATAATCATCCAGCAATCCTAACTTTACCAATTTCCACAGTCCCTATAGAAATTAGGGAGTAATGTAAAATTCTCTTTGACTCCTTATTTTCTGCCTATCTCAGGGATATGCAGTGTGCAAATATATTTTAGAAAGTTGTGTATGTATATTTAGTATAAACAATAAATTGTGAACCTGGAAGTATGCATCAGTTTTGAAGAATGCAAACTGCTCTTGTAGAAGAGCTAAGCTCAGTTCCTCATAATCAACTGTAACTCCTGAACCAAGTGATCCACTGCTCTCCTCTGGCCTCCACTAATACTGCACTTATATGTATAAACATATGCACATAATTAAAAATGAAAATAAAATCTTAAAAAAGGAATACTTACCTTTAAATGTATCCCAGAGATTTTAATATAACAACTAAGAAGAATATCTGTTTCTAAAATGATGAAAATATTGGTAAACCATTTAATTATGAATTTATTTGCAGTCTAGATCTAAGGAACAAGATCTTATGACAGTCTAGATAGACTTTAATCACTTTCATTGTTTATTATTCTCTTTTGCCCAGGATAATTATATGAGAAAAAGACATTATCAGAGTTTCAGAATTTCCTTGAACAGAACTTACATTATCATTAATACATAAGAATGAGATAGAATTTATCTATTTATTTATAAAGACTTTTAAATAAGAATAAATAGTATTTTTGGCAGCTAGCTATATTTGTTTAGTGGTTGAACTACATAATGATCATTAAGTTATAGCTAAATTTTTAGGGAGTGAAACACTTACTTGAGTGATCCAATACATCTGCTAGACTATATTATTTATAAATGTATAATCCCACAATTTTATCTTACTTGGTCTCTCTTTAAAAAAAAGAAAATAATAGACCTTCACCAATTTGTATTTAAAATATTTCTTATGCTCTTTGATCCTTAAGTGTTTGTTTTTTGAATAGTGTCTGTGATAAACAGTTTAGTTTCCTCTTCTTGATCTTAGATGCTTGACTCTTTCTATTTTCTGGCATGTCTGTCCTTTCTAGCTTTTGCTATCTTCATGTTTGAGTCTTTGCTGCTTAAATCATTGACTGGATTAATACAGTCTTTGGTTCTCTAAAAATAAAAATAAAAATAAATAACCGTGTGTGTGTGTGTGTGTGTTCGTGTGCCTGTGCCTCTCTGTGTGTGTGTGTGTGCATGACTGTTCTTTTTTACTTCTGTCCTGTTTCCAAACCATGTAATACCATGTAATAGTTCAAATTTTTCCTATTGCTGGGTGTTCCTTTACACTAAGTATCAGAGATGGAATTAGGATCAGCAATGTGTAAGTATAGTTGTTAATCTTACACTTGAAAGTGTCACAGTACATAGTTCAGGTAACTCAAAATGTCTGCTTGCCATTGCCCATTACATAGGACTCACAAAAATGTTTCTGTAGAGACTTGCTACATGAGGAAGACTGGTTCAAGAGGCACAAATGACTGATATGTAGCATGGAGTATGTTATGGAATCTTGCCAATCTAATCTTTTTCATTTTTTAAAATGACAATTGTATTAGGATTTAGTGATTGTAATTAAATAACTGCATCCACCATGCATTGTGAGAATTCAATAATATTACTCTTCATTTCGTTTGCTGTTATGTGCCTGCTTTTCTCTTTGGACACTTCAAGCAGAACATTTCTAACTTGCTTCAGACAGGGACAACATCCTCTTGTTAATTTCTTTCTCTATGGTTGGGAATATTACTGGGTGGTGTTTAACTTTGTAACTATATGCGAGAATCTCTTGGCTTGCCTGACAAGGTCTTTGAAAGGGCTTGAGCAAAGCATTGATGTGTTTTCAGTTTATTCCTCTGTAAGAATGTTCCTATACCCAAAAGCAGCCATCAGAGTCAGAGACAGTCCCTGCTGTTCTTGTTAAAGTCCCACAAGAAGACTAAGGTACACAACTGTCACATACATACAGAGTGCTTAGGTCAGTCCTGGGCAGGCTCCCTGATGGCTGGTTCAGTCTCTGTGAGCCCCTATGAGCCCAGGTTAGTTGTTTCTGTGGATTTTCTTGTGTTGTCCTTGATCCCTCTGACTCCTATATCCATTCCTTCTTTTCAATATGATTTTTCAAGCTTTGCCTAATGTTTGGTTGTGGGTCTCTGCATCTGTTTCCATCAAGTGTTGGATGAATCTCACTTATGACAGTTGTAGTAGGCACCAATCTATGACAATAGCATAATAACATTAGGAATAATTTCATTGATCTTTATTTTGTCAGTTATACTTGGTTCCATTCTAGGTCTCTGGAATACCCTGCCTCTGGATCCTCTCCCTCAGGAGTGAACTCCCTCTCAGAGCATGGGTCTCCAGCTCAGTCAATCATTAGATGGTCACTTCAACAATTTCTGTTCCATCTTGACCCAAGCACATTTCGTAGGCAGGACAAATTGTAGGTCAGGACCTGTTCTTCCTACTGGCTTGCCTCATTCAGCCTTAATAGATGAGGAGGAGCCTAGACTCACTGCAAATTAATATCATTTGGCTGGTTGATAACCAAGGGAGGCCAGCCTGTATCTAAGGAGAAATATGAGGAAGAGTGAATGGAGGAGAAAGAGGGAAGTGAGGGGGTGAGGAAGTGGAAGGAGAAGAGAGGAAACTTTTGTTGATATGTAAAAACAACTACAACAAGAAAAACAGAAAAAGGAATATTTATGTTTATTTATATTCAGTTAACTCAGAAAACTCCATAAAGTAGTGTCATGTCCAGTAACCCAGCAATCATTCTGAGACAACACTACCTTCTGGCTCCAGTCTCTTCTCAAGCATGCCATGTGTTCTCTTTACTTGTGTTTCTCTTTGTTCCAGTTTATTAAAAATATGCCCTGCAACTGAGACAGAGGCTGTCTATCCACATTTAAAATGAAAAACAACCAAAGCCACATATTGAACTTAGACTCTGCAGCTTTGCCTTTCCCACATCCTGTTTTCAAGAAATATCAAACCAGAATTTTCTTGTGTTTAAACATTAAAATCTGGCTTCCTAATAGAAATAATAACAGAATGACAAAAGTTGCAGAACTTTGGAAAGTTTTATTGTGTTCCTTAATCCATCTTTCTATGAGTCTAAAAGGGAGTTTCCAAAATAGCACAGCTGCTGAATCATATGTAAGAAATTGCTTTGGACATTTTCTCAGCACTGTCTCCCTGGAGTAACTGGGAGTGTGACTCGAGCTCTGCCCAGATGTCAGGCCTCCAGACAAGGCAGCACTGACAGGTAAGGCACATTTAATCTAGCTATGTGGTGGAGAACCTTTTGAGAAATAATAGATCCTTCCATGCAACAAAGTTTTATTTTCATCTTTAATTTAATTTACATTTTAGTCAGCAAGGAAGAAAATTATCTTTCAAGAAAGGAAGTTGCAAGAGGACAAAGAAACACAAATATTCTAGTAGATCAGTAAAAGTTGCAATCTTTTTTCTAGCTAATGGAAGCTACAGAAAAAGAGAACAGCAGGCACATTGTCCAAATAAAATTTATTCTTATTCATTACAATTTAAAAGATGTGGAGTTACTCAGGCAGTCTTACTTAAAAATAACACTGGATGAGGTTTGGAAAGGAGTTTAAAGAAATGTGCTGTATATATTCTATCTGTCTTAAAGCATTCAATATAATTATGAAAATGATTTTTCTATTAGTGGTTTGTATTCGGAAATAACTGTGTATGATAACAGAAACCAAACTGATTGTTGAATAATTTAAAATATGATTTCTGTATATTTCCATTTCTGTTGAGAGTTAGCGCTAACCTGGTGTTTTGAGAGCTGTCTAATTAGTCTCTTTCCATCTACTGCTTCTTGTGTTACAAATCTACCTTGCACATTATTTGCCAAATGGACCATCCAAAGAACATTTGGAATTATACCAGTTTTCTGCTTTGAGCTCTTCACTGTGTGTACACCATCACTAGAGTGAAATCGAAGCTTTCTTTACCTTCATGCCACAGTGCTGGGACTCATGCCTTACTTTCCTTTCCAACCTGCCATTCTCAGTAGCAGGAGAAGAAGGGTCAGCACCATGTGCCTACGTAATCAGCATGAATTCTTCCCAGCCATCTTAGTTCCTGATCGAAGCTTTCTTTACCTTCATGCCACAGTGCTGGGACTCATGCCTTACTTTC
>LOJH01006508.1:17893-32335 GCA_001685095.1 Ellobius talpinus
GTGTGTGTGTGTGTGTGTGTGTGTGTGTGTGTGTGTGTGTGTATGTGTGTGTAGCCCTGACTATTCTGGAACTAGTTCTGTAGACCAGGCTGGCCTCGAACTCAGAGAGATCTGCCTGCCTTTGCCTCCCTTTGCAACCCATGTGCTGGGATTAAAGGCATGTGCCACCACCGTCTACCTTTTATTCTTATTAAAACTAAAATCTCAGTCTATTGCTAAGATTTGCTGTTTTATAAAAGTGATTGCTGATTGTTTCATATCTTATTGTAAAAGGAGATAATTATTTTATTGAAGGATCCCAAATTGGTTTTATTGCCCAATATTCAAAATTTCCTCGTATTTGTACAACATTCCTATTATGTGTGACTTTGTATATACTTATGAAAGTCATTTGAACTTCACAGTGAAAATGAAGGGTGTACAGTCAATTAATATTCTTAGAAGGGTTAAATTTTCTGATTCATAGCCTATTTAAAGACAAATGCTCAATAATCAGCTAGGGCACAGAACTTTCCCCTGTTAAAGCTGTGCATAGAAAAGCTGGGCTCTCATGGTGTATTCTGTAACTTCAATCAATTTTCTCTCTATTTCCCATCTTGCCAACTGGCTTAGTTAATTTCTTCTCTCTTCTGGCAAATGCCTTGTACCACTCTCTCAATTCCCACCTTTATGCTAGTTTCTCAGATTCTCAACCACCCCCTGTTTACCTCATCTCCTTTTGTGGTTTTAAACATGTCTTGATTTTTTTTAGTATAAAATGAATGCACATGATAGATTTTACTTGATTTAATTACAATAATTATTTGAAGTGTCATAACTTACCTAAAATTTTATATAAATTTTTAGACTTGCTTTTTAAAAACTTAAATAACCCAAGGTAAAAATATTTGCTCATGAATTTTGTACATGACTCTTAAAAACTTATTTAGGCTGACTTACTGTCAAGAAGATTAATTTATCAAACAATAAGATTGAATTTTTAAAGGCTCTTTATGGTATATCTGTATATGTGTGTTCATGCATGTACATGTGTCGGTAGCACAAGTAACATACATAGGTATACAGGTACATACTTGCTTATTGAAAGGCTATAAAAATACTCCATATTAAGGAATAATTATCATCTTTCTCATCATCACATGGTTTTGTAAAATTTGTAACAAATTTTTACCACTGTAACACATCTTCAACTAATCTCCATATTGTTTATGATAATTGAATCTATTTTTTATTTGGAAATTGTGGGGTTTTTTGGTAAATTTCCTATACAAGTACATACATTTAGACTTTTTGATACTTTTGCTATTTATCATGAATGTCTCTATTGCCACTTAATATTATTTATGGTTTATTAAAATATTGTTTATGGTTTATGAAAATATGACTTAAGGATTTTAATTATATTTGTTTTTATTTTGTGATTTCCAATTTAAAGCAATTTAAATGTAGTAACTCTTTTTCTAAACATACTCTTGCCAGAGTTTCTCTGACATACCTGGGCCATTCTCCAAATTTCTGTCACGGAAAAAGAAGAAATGCAGATCTGATCCTGGAGGAGCCAACGCTGGAGACGAGGTCAGGCTGGAACAGCCCACATAGGTATTAGTTATTATCTTTGCTGCCTTAAGGAAGCATTGGTTTATTTTCCTCAACTAACATGCAGAGTCAGAGTTGGAATGAAAACAGCCACAGACACAAAGGCAAAGGCGGTCTCTGACTCCGTGTAGGCACTGACACAGTGTTTCCTTTCTTGTCCTCAGATTCCTTTTCTGAGAAATTACTGATTTATTGTCAAGGGTTTCAGGTCATAAAAAGCTGAAAACATGTAGTGATGACATAAATATTAAGAGTTTTGTTCTCTCTCCTCTTTCCTCATCGTTGTAGAGTTGACAAAGTTCTTAGTGGTTTCCTTACTCAACTCACAGTTTCCTTTGTTTCACAGAACCCTTTTAATTTCATTGTGGTCTTGTTTGTTAAGAGTTGGCTTTATTTGAACAACAGGGGTTCCAATAAAAAACCCTCAGGACGCCTATATTTTGAAAAAAGTACTCATTTTCTTCTAGAAGTTTCCGAGGGTTGGGTCTTACACTATTGGATCGATTTGGAACAGATTCTGTGTAGAGTGAGTATTATTTTGCACACGAATATCTAGTTTCCTGTCCACAGTTTTGTAATTTTCAGGGAGTAGTATTTGAATGTTTATCATATGTTAGGTAACTACAGTCAAAATATAATAGGATATTATTTCTCACATTTTACAAATGATAAACAATGAGTGATGCACACAGCTCAAGCATCATAGAACAGCTAGGGTGGTCAAGTTCGATGTGAAATCAGGCATTTGACAACAACACTTAAACACATTTTTTAACCCTTGTGCCACATCATAAACTTCCAAAATACATGCATCTGATGTAATAAGAAAATAAATACAACCAGAAAAGGAAAAAGTATAAGACAATGTAGGCACAGTCATCATCTCCAGAGATGACTTAATGGTAGTTAAGCTGGTGGCTTTCATTCTGAGCTCTAACTTCCTAGACAGTAAAAGCAAAATATGAAAGCTTTCCAAGCATACCTTTCAATCTCTAAGCCTAAGATTTAGTAAAGTAGAAAACTGGATTTTATTTAAAATAATATTTTCCTCTATTTAATTGTAAACCAAGGCTTATGTATGAATTTATAATGTAATTAAGTGTTTTAAGAATTTTTTTCAGAGTACAATTTTTGGTGTGTGTGTGTGTATGCAACCCTACATTAAATTCTAATGAAATGTAAGAGTGATGGTGTGTGTGTGTGAGTGTGAGTGTGTGTGTGTGTGTGTGTGTGTGTGTGTGTGTAACCCTACATTAAATTCTAATGAAATATAAGGGTGATGGGGTATGGGTGTCCTGGGAAGTAGAAAGAAGAAAGGAAAGGACTTTGGCATTTAGACTTGTGAAGGCAAGTTTACATTATTAAGACCTCCTGGTGTATTAAAGACATATTAAGGAGTCCAGTGACAAACTTATTCATTCACACAACTAAAGTATCTGTTAAGAAACACATTGGGATTAATACTATGCCAGATACTGACACAGACAATGGAGTCAGCCACTACCTAAAATCTCATGGACTTCTACCAGGGGAGATAGATAATATAGAAATAGGTAAATAGTGTCATGAACAAGGTTCTTTGCAAGAGTAATATGGTATGTGAAGAAAGTATTTTTACAACAGGTCTTGATCTACTTTAAGGAATTAATAAGTTGTATAGAGGGATACATATCCAAACCCATACTGTTTGTGATAAATAGCTGGTTAAGCTGAAGGACACTGAATGATAGAGGGTAGACCAAAGTGTAAATCCACAGAAATTCCAAGGCTTTTTTATTGTCCTTGTGTGTTTGTTTTATAATCTTAAGAATAATCTTTGTCTGTAAATATTTTAAAATTAATCTCCTGTTAAACCACTCCTAAGTAGCTGAAAGGAAACTGTAACATTTTCTTTAAAGATCCCTCAGAGTAAGATCTTCACTAATTTTTATATGTAGTGTATCCTCATGTCTAGAACAACCTTTGGCAAGAATAAGACATTCAAGAAATGCTTTCGGATTTACGGAACTAGTTAATCAATCACATGATTAAGATACTATGGAAAACATGCTATTGATGTTGTTACTTACCTAATAATTATTATGTTCTTCAAAGCATATGACAAGAGATGCTTATTTATGTGCGTCAGCTTTTTGCTCCAATTATCTTCCAAAAACAAACTGTTTTAACTCCCCCACACAATGTGTGAGAGAGTGAAAGCAGGTGCTCACTGACAGTGTATTCTTCAGCTCTGCGATGATGTTTCCGTGCAAATCATGTAACTGATTAAGTAATTGCTAAAGCCTTCCTTTTCTCTGATTAAAATAGTGTCCTTTAAATAAACACTTGTGAGTGGACAGCAGATTAATTGGCTATATATATACATATATATGCATTTCTCCTATTTGATCTATTTTCAGGGCCCATCATTGAGGAGATAAAATATTCAGTAGCAAATGTTTTTTTAATGCATTAGATCCATGACACCTTGCTAGTAATTACAAATGCAAGTCAGGACACCAAACACCGTGGAATACATATTTTTCATAAATGTATTTATGTAACATAAGTTCATCTCCTTTGAATACTTAAATATGAAACATTCATATTATTTCTCTCCTTAAGACTTCTTTGAGAAGACATTTACTGATATTCACTATGTAAAGAAGAAGCTAATGAAGAATATCTTTTGGACGTGAGTATGGTTCACGTGTGCATGTATATGTGAATGCATAGGTAGGTGTTTTAGTGCACCTTTCTGGAGGCCAGTGGAGGGTATTGGGTGCCATCCTCTGCCATGCTTTGCCTAAATCCATTGAAACAGGGCTTCTCACTGAACCTGGAGCTCATTGTTTATTTTAGCTAGGTTGGCAGCCACAGCATGGCAGCAATCCACCTGTGTCTACACTCTTCTCCCAGCTGTGGGTTTGCAGGCGTACTTGGCCATGCCTGACATTTTATGTGGGTGGAAGGAGACCCAAGTATTACATATTGTCCTCTGTCCTCCACATAGGCACCATGGGATGTGCACAGAAGTATGCATTCATATATTCAATAAAGAAAAAATGAGTTTTTTTTAAGTCAACCCACAGATAACACTGAATTTTCAGCACTGGCAGGCTTACCACAGTGAAATCAGGTCTGCATGAGACGCATACAACCTTGAGAGAGAGATAGAGAGAGCTTGGATAGCTCTTAAAATATGAGTCCCAGGTGCCTCACTCACCTCTCCCTATACTTAGCCTTCCTTCTGTGATGGAGATAAGGCTGCCTATTTTTGATGCTTCTAGATATGCACATGATGAAGTTGGTTATACAAGAGTTGGGATAACTAATGCTGGATTCAATGTATTTACTCTTGCTGAAGTGCTAAATACTTGCTTGATTGACGTTCAAAAGCAAAGAGTGCAGGCTGGAAGTCCACTGTAACAAAATAGAAAAACAGATCTTTTCTTCTCCCTCAGGTCAGTGGTTCTCAACCTTCCTAATGCTGAGAGCCTTTCATACAGTTCCTCAAGTTGTGTTGACCCCAGACCATAAAATTATTTTGCTACCACTTCATAGCTGCAATTTACTGCTATTATGAATTGTAATGCAACTATCCCATGTTTCCAGTGGTGAACCCCAGGAAAGGGTTGTTTGATTCCCAGGTTGAGAACTAGCTTTAGCGGTTCAGACTCTACTAAACCATATTAGTAGGTTCTGAAATATACATTAGTTAAGGCAGAAATGAAGTTTTCAGAGTTAGAGCATCTCTGGCCTCCACATAAGAAAAAAGAATGTGTGACTTTACACACACATGTGCATATACAAGTATATACCATGCACACATGTGCACAGTGTCTACACAGAAACTTAAAGAGAAAAAAAGGGAATTCAGATAGCCATAAAAACTAGAACAGGAAAAGGCGATGCACATGAGGGCACAGAACCTTTGTACATAAGATCCACACATGATCTTATTCAAGCAAGTATTTGGAACTCCAGATGCTCTTGGATTATCTTTACAGTGATTTCTTGTCATTATTTGGTTCCTAGATGAAGATGATGGGCATGTTTAAACTAAAGTGAAATACCTGAGCTAAATGAGCTACATGTCATGAAGTAAATAAGTTACTTCTGGATAAAAAGGAATAGAACTAAGGTGAAAGATAGACAAACATATTCCAACTGACTCACAATATTACCTGAGTGAGTATCCATAAGCAATTTTTACCCCTCTCCCCATATAATACACCTTGCACACAAAATTCCTGAGGTCTGACTAGTTTCCAAATTTATTTGAAAAAGAAAGTCTTTTATGTTAAATGCATTATTTTGGGTATAAATAATAGTTGAGCAAAGAAATATGAAGTTGAGATATCTGATTTCATTTCATGCTCTTAGTAAACTTCTTGCTCATTTTTATGTTATCTTGGTAACATTTCTTAACCCTTGTATGACTCAGTCCACTTTATTAACTTACTCCATAAGAGAAAGCATATAAAGCATGACCAGATATCTGAGAGTTTAAATACAGTCCTGTTTGATTCCAAGCCATGTGCTGTTGTGCTATTCCAGGGCCTGTAAAAGTAAATTACAATGTGATTGTTGTTGCTGTGCACAACTTCAAGAACCATCATGTTAATGACCAGTCCCCTGCGGTTGTGTCACACTGTGCCTGAAAAACTGCTGTGTATTTTTCATCCTCCTTTTGGACAAGGATGCCATGACCTCATTCTCCCTTCACTCCTTCCCATCACTGGCAGAACTGGTGTACAAGGGATATCTGTGGATAATGTTCCTGGTTTAGGAAAACAAGAAAAACTATCCCTGGACAATAGGGACTTTTGAAGAAACTAAGCCTTTTGGAATACTTGAGAATTCTTGTTATGTTTAGGGAACATAGGGATATAGTGAAACAGATATCTTTTGATCTCACCCAGTGCTTCTCAAAAATGTATTTATATGCAAATTATTTGATGATATTATAAAAGGGCAGATTCTGATTTGGAAAGACTAGGGGCATTGGCAGATTTTCTCTCTTATTTTTTTGTTTGTTTTTCTTTTTATAGAAAACAGAATCTTTCCTCATATAATACACTATGATTATGGTTTCCTCTATCTATACTCTTCCCAGTGTCTTTGCATCTCCTCTTCCATCAGGATCCATTCTCTTTATGACTCTTATTACAAAAAACAAGGTGTCAAAAGGCTAATAATGAAATAAAATATAATACGGTAGAACAAAAACTGACAACAGAATTAAAGCAAACAGAAGGGAAAGACCCAAGAGAAGGCACAAGAAACAAAGCCCCATTCATTCACACTCAGGACTCCTATGAAAAAAACTGAACTAGAAGCCATAGTGTATGCACAAAGAACGTGTGGGGTAAAAGGAGAGAAGAAAAGAAATATGGAAAAATTAAAAATATTTTTTGAAAAGGAAAATTACTGACATAACATTATGAAGCAAGAAATTTCTGAAGATGTTGATCTCATTTTCTGCTGGTCATCTACTTCTGGGCATGCAGCCTACCCTTAGGGGATATGTATGAAGTATGAACATTAGAACTGGGGACAGAAAGGAGCTGAAGGGCCCAGCAAGTGGTCTGATACAGATGTGGGGTGAGACAGAAGGATTAGATTTAGAAGAAAGGAGGGAGAGAGGTAAAGACCTTTAGTTAAGTTACCTACCTGCTTCCATGGTAGGAGTGGCCCATGGATTTCCCAGGAATGCGTGTTGGAGTTGGGAACTGAGACAATGGAATGAGTAGGGGGACAGAAGGTTGGAGGGGAAGATCTCTGTGATCCACTGGAACTGGGCGGGAGGGGGCAAGAGCACAGCCGGTTTGCTACAGAGCCAAAATGAGTTTGAGGGATTGGATTTGTAGAAAAGAAGGGAGATCTTCAGTTAGCCCACCTGCATTCCTGGCCAGAGTTGAGAGCCTTTATTCCTTACAAATTCTGAATTCTGAGATGGTGCTTATGCTGCTGGTGTGTGTACACGTTGAGCAGAAAAAGTCAAGAGAATATTGAAAATCTAGAGCTATATGCTTCATCCCATTTGGAGTAGAATGCTGGCCAGACTTACTTGAGGGGTAAAACTGATCTTTTCAAGTTGCCATGTCCTTTAACAAACAGGAAAGTTTTAGTTTCCTGAAGATAATCCTAATGTTGGCAGATGGTCATTTCATTATGCAGTTTCCATTACCAGATTATCACTCTGACATATGTTTAACTATGGGAACAGGACTATTTGAAAAATAATGGTCTAGAGATGAGAGATGTAAACTCATTGGTAGAAGGATTGGAGAGTGAGCGAGCAAGTGAGTGAGTGAGAGATTAATTTCCTTACTCACATTTTGAACAAAAAAATCAATTCAATGACGTTTGGTCACCTAATGTTTATGGGTAAGATAGTTTATACTGCGCAGAGAAAATATATAGACATTAACGATCTTTTGAATCCTTATAAAACAATCTTCATTTGCCAAGATAGATGTAGTTTAAGCCATTATGGGTAAACACAAACAGATGTATATGGTAGAGAGTAATCCTGCATAGGAGTTGGACAGAGATCAGTAGCACTGGTACATAAGACACACGAAGAGACTGGAGTAAGCAAGATCCATTGAAAATAAAACTAGTGTATTGGGTTATTAAGAAAATAAAACTAGTGTATTGGGTTGAACTAAGAAAGAACTTTTGAATAATGGAGAAGAAGAAACAGATGACAGTTTAGGAAATGAAGGAGAGGTCATAACGTATAGCAGAGTATTATGGGACACTGAGTGACTTGATAGACATGATATTATTCTTTAGAGCTGGCCATGACTTATGGGTATACAATTAATGTGGCAGCATTCCCAGTATTACAGCACATTTTAAAAACTTGTGCCTTTCAAGTGTAGGCTACATTTTGTTCTGTGGCACAGACACATACTCCTATCTTCTTCCTGCCTTAAAGCAACACTGGCTGTACTAAGGGATACCAGTTGGGTCACAGGGACACAGGGCTAAGTTGTCTGAGATATATGGAAGAAAACACTGGGTTTCAGGAGTCTGCTTAGGTCAGTGTGACCAATGTCCATCCAGTAGATATTTATTTAGGCTTTTATGTTTGTGTGTTTTCTTTGTTTCCTGCATGTAATGGCTCTTAACCACTTAAGACCTTTCATGAGACCTGAGGCCACATGCATTTATGCTTTTCTTGTCCATCTAAATCTGGGCAATCATCTGTGACAATCACTTTTAAGGATGGTTTCTTTATGCTCAGTTCTCTAGGAAAATGGCCAATACTGAGTTACAGAAAAATGCCGTGTAAACTAGGCATTGCAGCGTCTTCCTTTGGACTATTTTATTAGTGTTGGATGGTGGAATCCATTTGACAGAAACAGCTTTGAAATTTGAAAGATGGATCACTGCTCTCTAATTTTTTATTTAATAAATGCTCAAGCTATTAAATAAAATTATTTTGGCATCTTTTTTAAGGGCACAGATTTAATGTATATAAAGTGAGAAAGTTGAGTATATTATGAAAAACTAGAAGGAAACAGCATTTACTTTGCTATTTGGAGACTAAACGTACAATCAAATCACACAGTTCAACAAAACTCACAATATTTTCATACATTTTTCAGTAAGGGAGGTTCCATAGTGTCTAAAGCAGATAAGACAGAGCTGATGACTTTATGACACATGCAGAAATCCCTCAATGCTGGTGTAGGATGGAATGTCTTGTGAGTATAAGCAGTCACCAAACATAATCCAATAAGTGTCTCTGGGGGCATCCAGGGCAGATTGGCAAAAAGGGTCCTGCAGAATCATCAATTATTAGACCGCTATCTTGTTTTGTGATTGCCTTTTTAAAATTTTCACCTTTGTTTTTTCTTATTTATTTGTGCGTGTGCTCTTGCCATACAGCATGTGTGGAGGTCAGAGGACAACTTGTGGGAGTCATTTCTCTTCTCTTACTGCTAAGGTCCTGTCATTAAACTCAGGTTCTCAGGCTTGGTAGCAAATGTCTTTGCCTGATGACCCTTGCTATGTTTTAGAAGTCATGCACCAATGAGTGACAAAAGAGGCCATAAATTTGAAAAGGCATCCACGAGAGGGTTTGCAGAGTGAAAAGGGAAGGGGGAAATGATATATCTACAATCTCAAAAGAAGATAACGAACTAAAATGGAAGGGGAGGGGAGAGGAGACAGGGAGGGGAACAGAGAAAAATGTAGAGCTTAATAAAAATCAATAAAAAGAAAAAAAGAAAGTAAAAAAGGAAATTGTGCCTTACCTATCATTCATTTTCTTCTGCCATCACTTGGAAACATATTTTGAGTAACTTCTCATGGTACATGTTGGAACACAGTCCAGAACTGGAGTCTTGGGAGGAGAATTCTGAGTGCTTGTGAGAGCACTCCAAGAAAATAAGATAAAATTTTGTGACCCCAGATTCGTCAAAACACAAAATTGCTCTTGGAATGTGTTTTCTTGCTCTCCCCAGGTGTAGTGAATAGGAATGCGTTTACTTCAGATTACTCATTATTGCTTGCTGTGGATTTTCAATTAAATGTTTAAATTATGCTTTATATACCTCTACGGAAAAACATGTTTTTGTCACGTGTGGCTTGTCTTTGTGATTTTGCACTGCTTGAACTCACGAGAACTTTACTCACGTGACTTTTCTTAACCCCCTAGAGTATAAATTTTCTGAGGCTCTGAATAAAATTGACGATCGCAATGAGATGTTAGTTCTCCTTATTTATAGACTTCATTCTCTCAGACCCCACCGTTTTGAGAGTGGCAGCAGGACAAATATCTAGTTCTTCTTTGCCTCTGCTTTTCGTTCAGCTTGCACTTTTTAAATGAAATCTTCTGAGGAAGGACCCATTTTTTAAAGGGCACCTGCCTTTTCCTCTATCACAAAGCTAGCATCTCTCCCATGTGTGCTTCTTAGGTTCATTCTTCACAATTCAATAAAGATCAGGCCTCAGACGAGGTCAGGCTGCCTTTGTTCACCACAGACATCCTGGAGTTTTTTTCCTAAGTTCTGTTCTGGACACTGTTTATACCTGGTACAACCGTTTCTTAAAATATAAAGGATTTGGCTCACTTAGTTCAAGGAGAATATCTTTCTTTTAGTATTGTCATTCCCCTGCTAGCATGTTGATCATTTTATTTACATTCTTTGGATGTAGTATATGTGACTCTTACCAGAAGTACTTGGCTCAGAATAGTGAAAGAAGCATTCACCGATGCTTCCTAAAACCCCAATGCTGCTGAGATACCTTTGTTAAGACTGTGTGCTGTGCCACTTTATAAATGAGGAAATTTTGGTTGGGCAGTGGTGGTGCACACCTTTAATGCCAGCACTTTTGTTGGAGGGAGGTTGCTTGTTGGTTCCTGGCTGCTCAGCCCCAAAATAATCACACAGAAACTGTTATAATTAAATCACTGCTTTACCCATTAGCTCTAGCTTCTTATTGGTTAACTCATATCTTATTTGACCAGTCTCTATTATTCTGTGCATCACCACGAGGTGGTGACCTACCAGCAAATTTTAGCACATCCGGCTTTGGTGGCGGTTCCATGGCTTCTCTCTGACTCCGGCTCCTTTTCTCCCAGCATTCAGTTTAGTTTTCACCACCTAACTCTATTCCCTGTGCAGGCCCAACACAGTTTCTTTATTAACCAATGGTATTCACAGCATATGGAGGGGAATCCCACATCACACATCACACACGGGAGATAGAGGCAGGCAGTCTCTGTGAGTTTGAGAACAGTCTGGCCTACAGAGTGAGTTCCAGAACAAGTTCCAAAGGTACACAGAGAAATCTTGTCTTCAAAAACCAACACCAAAACCAAAAACCAAACATAAACAATAAAACAAAACCAAACCAAACAAACAAAAAGAGAGTAAATTTTGGTAACATTTTAGCAATTTTATCAAGTTATCGGGGTTGCAGAAAGTCAGAAAACGAACTCATTCCTTGTTAAAAACAGGAGAAAATTTCAAAACACCAACACTACTCAGATTTTATATTCCAAATATTGCTCTTGTATGTCATAAACGTAAAGACTTAGTTTTTGTGGAACCATACTTACAATAATACTGTTTCTCAGTCTAAAGAGTCTGGACCTTTTCTCCTCAGACTGCACATTCCTGTAAATATGGTGTTCCAAGCAAAGTTTTAAGTTTCACAAGCTCTAAAACTTGATTTGTCTTCTATTTGGCTTCTTACCTGATGTTTAAAAGTATTTTTCTCTTTAATAGTCATGAGTTTCTTGGATTTCTCACTCCTGTGTTGCCCCTGCCAAAGTTTCTAGAATAACTAAGCTAATCTTCATGTAAATAGAAACATGCCCCACAGGGCTGAGAAGCTGCTCTCGGGATGAAAATGCCAATCTTTTCACCTCACTACGCTTACACCCAGCCAGGCAGCACCTGCAGGCTATCCTTCTGCTTCCAAACAAAGGATTTTAATTATTGTCTAGCTTCGCTTTTGTGTGTGTCTTTCTTCAGTTATGTACATGATTAGAAGGACCAGATATTATGATGTTATCTTAGACAGTCCTCCAAAAAAAGCCTTACCACCTTCAGCAAACTTGCTGCTGTGGTCTGAACTGTCCACACCAGTTGACTTTGGAAGCAAGGCATCAATGGACACAGTGCTAATCCGACTCCTGGAGGAAGCGTGGGGAGGTTATTTAGTCGGGATGATTTCATTGCTTTATCTTCCTGATCATTGCCATGGAAACCAAGATTTTTCTTACTTGAGAATTGCAAAGCTATTACAGCCATAAAAGGTATGAAATTCCAGTGCTACAAATACTTTCAGGGAGAGAACTTTATTAGAGCAGAGAACACAAATTAAAGTAAAATGCAGAGTAGCCTGTTATGTAAAGTTTTAAAGTCTAGAATATGTGTAAGATCGTCTGCAGATCTTTAAAAAAATGTAAAACTACAATTTTTACATGAAGTACCTGAATGTCAGTTCAAATAAATTACTTCACAGTTAAAAGATTAGTATAAAAATGCATATGACTCAGGGTTGAGAGTGGGAAGTGTGAGAGCAATAGTTTGAAGGCAAAAAGCGAGTTTGCTGAAGTGTCTTATATAATGTTCTTAAGCAAAAGGCAGTGCGGGGTATTATCTTTATATCTATTGATGCTAATGTATATAGGAAATGTGTATCATTTTAGAATTAACATTTGTATGTGTTTCAAAAATACATGCCACGCAAGGATTCTGCACATTGATAGATGCATAGAAGAAAAAGAGGCTTTTAGAAAGTCACTGATGTCTCTTTCCTTGGCAGAGAGTAGAATAGACTGATTCGCAATAAAGAATGGCATGCAGCTCTTACACAGTTGGACTGTTGACTTAATATTTAAAATTCAAATTATTTTATGTTGCTTGTTCATAGTCAAACCACCACAGGAAAATTAATAATGAATAATTAAAATGGCTATATAGCTCAGTCCTACACATAGTAATGTTTCAAAATGTGGGCTCATAATTAAAAAAAGCGCAAATAAACAAGCAAATAAAAAGAAGGTGACTTGTGTTAGAGGGCTTGAAAAACAAGGCAGGGTGTTAAGTTTTATTTATTGTTAGTTTTTAAAAATTGTCATCGTGATTGTGATAGGTAGGGCTCTAAAATGACTCTAAAGACCTCCCAAACCTGGTAGTTCATCTCAAAGACTAAATATGATGAGTTTTGCTCCTCTGATTAGGATATTTGCTGTGGCACAGCTAACCAGGATATCAAGGCTGTCTGAATATGCATGACAGAGCCACACAAATCTTTTGAAACAGATTTATTTTCTCCTGCTCTAGAAATGGAGCTATTCATGGCATATAGAGGACAGGTTGTAATGGTATTGTCTGTTGCCAAAGTAGAAAAGGTTATCTGGTCAAGACCCAAGGGACACTTCAGTCAGCTGAGACACAGTCTATGCCCATACCTAGCACAAAGCAGGCACCTTAGTTTTATAACCACAGTGAAGAACTTCTGTCAGCTCACTATGTGAGCATGAGTTAATTCTTCCATTTCAGAGATGCACATAGCCTAGACTGACTCTCCTTTCAGCTGGTGGGACATTGAACTGAGAATTAAACTAACCCACGCCTAAGCTCCTGACCTCCAAATTGTTAGAGGACAAGCTGATGATGTTTAAGGCTATCATAATTTGAGAGGCAGCAACCAAAACCTTCCTACATGATTGCTTTTAGCCTAATTACAAAATAGGGTGGGGACATGTCTTATTTCATGTAGGTGGAAGTTTCTGTCCTGCAAGCCATTCCCAAGTAACCACACGGAGGCTTAATATTAATTGTAAATGCTCGGTCAATAGTTCAGGCTTATTACTAGCTAAATCTTACATTTAATTAACCCATATTTCTTATCTGTGCTTTCCCATGTGGCTTGGTAGCTTATCTCAGTATGGCATGCCCATCTTACTTCTCCCTGTGTTTGCTTGCAACTTCTTACTCTGCCCTTCTTCTTCCCAGAATTCTGAGTTTGGCTCTTCCACCTAACCTTATCCTTTGCAGCTATTGACCAGTCAGCTTCTTTATTAAACCAATCACAGAGGCATATATTCACACAGTATAAAGGAATATTCTGCAATTTCACACTTTTGAGAAGAAAATAAAATATGTGTTGTCTCTGTAAAACATTTAATGCCACTGTTTTATTTAATAGACATTTCTTTAAAAATTATAATTTCATCATTAGCATTTAAATATGCTTGCTTCTATGTATATATATTTTTTTATTCTATATAAATTTATGAAGAAGAAATAATTTTTTAAAAAAGTGCCCCGACTCACAGGAGAGCTGACTGAGAAGCCAAGGACAATGGATCTGGGCTTTGATTCTACT
>LOJH01006509.1:0-28112 GCA_001685095.1 Ellobius talpinus
CAAGTCCAAGTGGATCAAAGACCTCAACATAAAACCAGATATACTGAACCTGATGGAAGAGAAAGTAGGGAATAGTCTTGAACAAATTGACACAGAAGACAATTTCCTGAACGGAACACCAATTGTGTAAGTACTAAGATCACCAATTAATAAATGGGACCTCATGAAACTTAAAAGCTTCTGTAAGGCAAAGGATACCATCCAAAGGACAAAATGACAGCCTACAGAATGGGAAAAGATCTTCACATCTGACAGAGGGCTGAGTGCCAAAATATATAAAGAAGTCAAGAAACTAGACACCAACAAACCAAATCATCCAATTTAAAAATGGGGTACAGATCTAAACAGAAAATTCTCAACAGAAGAATCTTAAATGGCCAAGAAACACTTAAAAGAAATGTTCGCCATCCCTAGTTATCAGGGAAACGAAAATCAAAACGACTCTGAGATTCCATCTTTCATCTGTCAAATGCCTAAGTGACAGTTCATGCTGGCAAGGACAGGGAGCGAGGGGACCATTCTTCCATGGCTTCTGGGAGTACTTCTTAGTTAAGGTTCCTATTGCTGTGAAGAGACACTACGACCACAGCAACTCTTATAAAGGGAAACATTTAATTGGGTGACTTACAGTTCAGAGGTTCAATTTACTATTATTATGTAGGCAGATATGGTGCTAGAGAGGCACTGGGAATTCTACATCTTTGACCCACTGGCAGCAGGAAGTGAACTTAGACACTAGACGTGACTTGAGTATAGGAGACCTCAAAGTCCATCTTCACAGTGACAGACTTCCTCCAACAAAGCTCTACCTACTCCAATGAAGTCACGCCTCCCAATAGTGCCACTCCCTATAGGCCTATGGAGGTCAATTACATTCAAACGACCACATTCCTCTCCTTGTCCCTATAAGCTTCTAACAATATCATAATGCAAGATGTATTCAGTCCAACTTCAAAAGTCCCCACAGTCTACCAGTCTCAACAGTGTATAAAAGTCCAAAGTTTAAAGTCTCTTCTAATACTTTACAATTCATGTAATCTCTTAACTGTAATCCCCTGTAAAATAAAAACAAAACAAAAACCAGATCACATACTTCCAATATATAACGCCACAAGATATACATTACCATTTCAAAATATAGGGAAGGGAGCATAGTGAGGAAATACTAGACCAAAGCAAGACCAAAAACCAGCTGGGAAAACTTTAAACTCTGCATTTCAATGTTTGATGCCAAAACCTCTCCAGATCTCCAATTCATTTCAGCTTTGTTGACTGCAACACCCTTCTTTTTCTTGTGCTGGTTCCACTCCCCATAGCAGTTCTCCTCAGCAGGTATCCCACGACTCAGGTATCTCCAATATCTTGGGGTCTCCAAGGCAATCAGGGATTCAACTTCACAGTTTCACAAAACGGCCTCTCTAGGCCTCTATCCAGGGACAACCCTGACATATGACCAACCTCAGCGGCTTTCCTTCATCAACTCCAGAACCTGAGGTCAACACTGCCAAGTTCTGCTGCTTACTGGGGCTGGAACACAGTCCCTTCATTCGGTTATATATTCACCACCTTTCGGTTTTTGAATTCTTTCACTGTTTCCTGCTTTGAGGACCCTTTCCTCCTTCTGGGTTGCCTTGTCAAGGTTTAATAGAAGAGGAGGTGCCTAGTCTTACTGAAACTTGACATGCAATGGCTGGTTGACATACAAGGGAAGCCTCCTGTTCTCAGAAGAGAAAGAGGGAGTGCTTGGGGGCAGGTAGTGAATAATGGGGGGAGGGACAGGAAGGAGAGGAGGAAGGGTAAACTGTAATCAGGCTGGAAAAACTAAATTATTTAATTTAATAAAAAATACATTATATTTCTACCATGAAAATATATCTATATACTTTATGCAAACTAGTGAGGTCAGAAACAAACTTCTATTAGAAGAAACAAAAAATGCGTAGTTGAAGGACCTTGAACAAACTATTTCACTACAGTGCAGTGTTGGTCTATAACTAACACACAGATTCCCTAACACAGTACCAGTGAGGTAGACCTGAGACCAATGACTGAAAAGTCCTCTTAATATTTGCTTTAGCTCTTCCCTTTCTTCCAGCTCCAACTCTTAATTTCTTTTGATTAGTAAGATGTTAATCCTGCTGGACTCTCTTGGTCTAGTAATTTTACTACTCTATGTCCTGTGAACCCTGAAAAAAGTCCCAGGACACTGTCACAGATTTCTTTCTCTTGTACACTACCTCTTCCTCTTCCTCTCCTTCTTCTTCCTCCTCTTCTTCCTCCTCCTCCTTTTTTTGTAGCTATCAGTGGTTCCTGCTCTGTATGCTGATGTACCCCCTAAGGCAATACTCAGGTCTCAATCTTACTTTATAATTATTTTATTATATGTATGAGTAAAGTTTGCCTGCACGGATCTCTGTACACCATGTGCCTGCCTGGTGCCTGTTGAGGTCAGAAAAGATCTCCTGGAATTGGAGTTACAGAAGGCTGTGAGTTGCCATGTGGGTGCTGGGAATTGAACCCAGGACCTCTGGAAGAGCAAGCAGTGGTCTTAACTGCTGAGCCATCTCTTGCTCCTCAATCTTACTTTTTATCACAATGTGTTTATGATTATTTTTTGTCATTTGTTTCTGCCAGAATGAGCTTCTTTGAAATTATTCAAAGAATTCTCATGCCATGTTTTACCATCTGAATTTGGATCATTTTCTTCAACTATTAGTGAAGTGTTGTCTTCTACTTTGGAAAAGGGTCCTACTATTGCCTAGGCCTCAGACATGGCAGTATCAATGCTCCTGTCTCAATCTCCCAAGTAGTTGAGATTGCAAGAACATGTTACCTACACTTAGCTATATTCCCAGTATTTTCTATTATAGGTTATATTTAGTTTTAGGGAACACAAATGATTTTATTAAAACATCCTAACAAAATTTCACAATATTTAAAATAAGCCAACAATGTTACACCAAGGAAAGTATCAAGGTTTATGAAAAGCTAAATGTGCAGGAACAATGGCTTCCACGAAAAGGGAAGACTACTACCTTGCTAGTGGGAAAGGTTCAGGGTCACTCTTTATTGGAGCAACTCCCATATTTTAAGGTGACACACTATCTTTAGTATTTACAAACCTCCAAACATAAATGCATGGTACGAACACCAAATGTGGTACGATGGTAACAAAGAAAAGGCATCAAGAATTACTATCAGTCTATACATTTCTATTTCACATTCATGTCTTTCCTTAAGAAAGTAAGTCTACATTTTTATAAATAATCTCTCCACCATTTTTCCTAGACATCTGAACTAGTTTAATAACATAAACATACCATACCATAAACATACATAAACATACCATAAACATACATTCTCTTCTGTTAGTTTTTATCTTCAATGACATATGAAAGATCTAAAATCAAATTGGCTGTCTCCACAGCCACCTGCAGGCCACTAAGCTTGGCCGTGAAACAGTCCACAATCAAGCTGCTGGCTGAGTCCACAGCTGCCTGTGACAGGCAGGTTTGTGATGCAAAAGGATGACAAGTGCTTCTTAAGAAAGACCAGATGAGTCCTTCCTGGCTGTTGTACAAGCCACAGCCACATCGTGACAGCATTTCTGGCCAGTTAACAGCAGAGGCAGAAGCCGTCTGACCTGACCAAAAGTGTCCATACTTCATGTCAATGAGGATTTCACCGCCATCGTGTTCCAAAGAGCTAGCAACGGATTCTAGAGCACTGCAAAATGCATCAGCAGCAATCAGGAGTTCCGCTTGAGAATAACCATCCTCTCTGACAATGTCGTCTGCCTTATTATGAACCTAAAGAGGAATAAGACCAGTGAAAACAGACAGATCAACTAATATGAGAATGCTTCAGAAAAACATGATACTCGATCAAAACCTTGTTCAAAAGGTTATTCACCTTCATTTCCTTAGATCTGGCAACAATGTTAATTGGCCTGTGTGAGTCAACCTGGTTGGCCAGAGTAGCAATGTATTTTCCCAGTCACGTAACCAGAATGAAGGAACAGACCCTTTTATCAGTTTATTCTAAATGGTTGACTGGTAGCACCTCCTTCAGTATATAAAGGACAATGCAGATTATAGGATTAACAAAACAAAACAAACAAACAAAAAAAAAACACCCCATGCATATAGAAGAAAATTGCTAGACTAATGCCCCAATAAAGTACTTATTATATCAGCTAAATGCTTGAGAGCTGCTTAAAATTACACTGCAAAATTACAATTAAGACATCACTTAGGGATATGTGTAATTTTCCCTTCAATGTTTGAAAAATGAAGATTCTTCAATTTAATCAAAACATATTTAGACTTTAAACCTTCTTTTAGTTCCAATATCCTAAATTATTCTGGGGGTAGGGGAAAAAAGGAGAAAGGGAGAGGGAGAGAGAGAACAATGTTCATGTGTGGAGGCCAAAGGTCAAGGTCAGATACCTTTGTCTCTTGTTCCACACTTTGCGGTTTTGTGACAAGGTCTCCCACGGGGAGCTCCCTGATTGGCTATGCTGGCTGGTTGGCCAGGGAGCATCAGGGATTCTCATGTTTCCTCCTCCCAGTGCTAGGATTCTTAAATGGCTGCAGGACTCAGGTCCTCCTGCTTACTTAGCAAATGCTTTACCAAGAGCCATTTCCTCAGCTCCATGGAAATGTCTTAAAATAGAATTGGTAAATAGCAAGCTATGAACTGAATGATGGTTAAAGAACCCACATCCTTGCTCTTTGTAAACAGTTCCCATCTTCTTCTGAAACCAGACTTAAAAGTCAGATGACATCGTTTATATTATACATTTCCCTGACCGTTCGATACCGTCCTGTTTCTTCTAAAACCTACTTAAGATATCTCTTTTCTCCAAAACATTTTTTCTATGCATTCAATCTTATTTGTAGATTACATTATCACCCATTGATTATCATTAGATTGGCTAGGAATTTGTTTTTCATAAAGTATAGTTTGATAACTTCTCAGGAATTGGCTTTATCTTCAAATGCATGTGGACTGATCTGGGAAAGGTCACAAGATCATGCCTGTAAAAATATTCATTGTCTCTCTAGGTCCAGTTATGCCCTGGAAATTCTGTAGGGCCTCTCAGGAGCCTGTCAACTCAAAATATGTGGGGAGGAACATGCTTATCTCTTTGTATCTACTTTTCAAAGTAGGCTAGGATTATGAAGTAACAGATCAGACCTATAACACACTTATCTAACAACTTTCAGTAAATGGAGACTAACAAGAAGTCTAGATAGCAGAGTTAGTAGGATCCAGGCAGATACCCATTTAAAAATTGTCATGACAGTCTGGAGAGCTGGATGAGTGGGTAAAAGGGCTTGTCACTCAGCCTGACGAAAACATGCATTCCATCCTTGAAATCCACACATGGAAGTTGTCCTCTGATTCCACATATAGGTGCCATGGCATGTTGATGACATACATGCATGAATCCATGTATGAATGCACACATGCATGCGTGCATGCACACACAAAGTAAATAGTAAATGTGAAACCTGATCCTTGGGAAATGTGTAATCCAAGAAGTTGGCTCTTCTCTTGATGCTCCAGAAAGTATTATACATATTTTGAACCATAGTCCTTTTGTTGTGAGCATTAGAACATTAGATGCTGCTGAATTTCAGAATTTCCAATAACAGAATGTCAGCTTCAACATGCATTAAATATAGATAATGCTCAAAGAACATGGCCAGTTGCTAGGTTAGATTCATGATAACCAATACTATCAATTCAGCACCTTATATTTATAAGTATTACTTTCCTAAAATATTTTCCACTACATTATCTGAGTTTTGAAAAGTTAAGTATCAAAGGTTGTTGGTATCATAATTTGGCCATTGTCTCACAAAACAAAAACAGCTGAAAACTTAAGTAATGCAAGGAGAATGTCTAACTTACCTTGTGTCTGATATGAGCAGCCAAGTGTGTTTCTGTACATCCACCTCCCAATAATACCCATGGTTCCTTGATTGTTAGCTGTAAGACATGCAGTGCTGTCTGACATGTGAGCTAAGGAAGAAACACATCAGAATCAGGATCTCACCCTGGTATGTGAACTCTACACACTCTCATAGTAACTTACAGAGATATAATTTCAATTTTTAATTCTCTGTGTGTCAGGGAAAGGTGCATGACAAGACACATGAGTAGAGGTCAGAAGGCAACTTGTGGGAGTCTGACATTTCTTTCCACTTTTTGGGTACTAGAAATTGAACCCAAGTCATCCAATTTGGATTTTTTTAAATGTGAAAAGGCTCTGTTTATTGATTTTGTGTTTGCAAATGTGTTATGACAGGTCTGTAGAGCTTAGAGGACAACTTGTGGGAGTCAGTTCTCTTCTTCCATCATGTGACCCCTGGGAACTGCACTCGCATCATTAGGCCTGGTATTGAGTGCCTTTACCTGCTCAGGTATCTCAGTAGTGCAAAAGGTCCAGATTTCAATTCATAACGAACAAAATCGATTTTACCAAAAGAGTAAGGTGACTAATAAACATTTCCGATAAAAATTAGAGAATGAAGAGACTTTTAAGCCATACAGCCGTTTTCATGGAATTAGATTAATATTTTCTTTCACATCTACTTTGCTCACAAACGCACAGCCTAAAAACATCAATGACAATGAGGTTTGCTGGTCCTTCCGTTAAAATCCAAGTTTAAACAAGGAAGTTGTACAAATGTTATAAAGTCTGTTTATAGCACCAAGCAATAGTAAGTAAAAAACATGCGAATCTCTGATTTACTAAGGATGAATTTTTAAGCATATATGAATCTTTAAACTAACAATCGATCCTGTATATTGTCAGTTCCCTTATGTAAAACTTGCAGAAAACAATAAACTCTACTAGAAAGTAGGTGGCTGGGAAATTCACTTTCAGAGTCAATTATTCATACACATTAACAGCAGTACACACAGTCCAGGCATGATCAGCCTGTGGTGTATGGGTTACATGCCTCCCAGAAGAGCTATGAATGCAGCAACACATTTGTAGATGGCAATGTGGCACCAAGTCAAAAGGTTGGATGACATAGGCAACTCAAATAATTTCTTAGGAAAACTTCACATCAAGAGCCTTTAGGTTTCTTATAAAAAGCAAAAATGATAACATACAATATATTCCAAGTTTACTATAGCAGCCAACTAAATTAGCTTATTTGAGCCATTGCCTTTCCTCTTCCCTCCTCTGGTGCTCTGACTGGATCTTGTCTGTACCAAGCACATGCTCCACTCTGGAGCTATACCTCCAGTCCCTACTTCTGTCCCTTTTTGAGTTATTATATCACAGTGGAAACTATGAAAAATTGTGAAAAACAAAAACAATACAGCCCTCAACCTGCAGTACCTGCTGTGACTGCTTCATCCACGCTGTAAGCCCTGGAAATCCACCTACCTTCAGCTCCTCCCAGGTGGTGTCATTTCTACTGCAGAGAAGCAAGCTGCAGACAGTTGCCTCATGAGGAATAAGATGGAAAAAGTGTTTGGAGCCAAATTTTGCAGAGTGAAAATCTTTCACACTTCCATAAGCAGTAGAAGCTATTGTGTTTAGGGAACCAATAGGTGTTGCTCCTATTTTTGTAAAGTATAGAAAATATAAACTGTATAAGCAAAGATGGAACTCTTAAAATGAATAAATATCAACAAAATTCCTAGCTAGTATAAAACCCCTCACCAAAGCTTATCATTTAAAATATGAAATACAGGATAAAGAAATAAAACACATTTTAGATCTCTGAAATTCATATTCTATTAAATGATGCTCTTTGCTTGTGTAGGCTCTTTTGGTTTGTGAACTTTATCATAGCTGCCTATCTATTGCTGTGATAAACACTCCATCAAAAGGGGGAAAAGGCTATTCTGGACCACAGTTCCAGGTTAAAGTTCATTACAGTAGAGAAGTCACAGCAGCAGGAGCTCAAAGCGGCTACTCTTACCACAATCAGGCAACAGAGGGATGTGTGCATGCATACTAGTGCTTGGCTTGTCTTCTCAACTTTATACCATCTAGGAATTCCTGCCCAGGGAATATGTCATGCACAGTGGTCAGGCCTTTCTGGTTCGATAAATTTAATCAGGCAGGCAGACTAATATTATTTATTCAAGGGGGTGTGTGTGTGTATTGTTAGGCATTAAACCCAGAATCATGCTCATGTTAGGTAGATACTCTACCACTGAGCTACACTCCCAATCTTACAGACCTTTCTGAACATCTGTTCAAAGCTATTTTGTACTCTCTGGAAAAGGCACACAACAAAATAATCTATATTTTAAGGAAGTTCAGGATCCCTAAAAGCCTGCTTAGAGATCAAAAACCACACATTGAGGACCTCATTAATTTTAAAAGAGTGGAAAAGCCCTTTTTTATTTTATTTTTTATTCATTCATTTCTTTGGGAACTTTAGGGCACATATACACACACACACATAAACACACACTCTTTGCCTAAGAGAGCTTTTAAAAAATGTAAATAGGTATGCAAGTGCCAAAATAAAGAATATGAGATACTCATTTTTTCTTATGTCTTCTTATTCCTATTTGTGTATCCTTCTACTCTCTCTCTCTATATATATATATATACTATAAAGTTGATTTGGGTATTAGCAAAATCTCTTAATGTAGTTAAGTTATATAGGAATCTACACCAATTTCTGTAAGAAGTAACATTTAATACTTGAATATCAAAATTATAACTTGTAGCAACTCACTTTTTTGGAGGCCAGTTTTTTTTAGATACTTTCATGTAGTCCAGGCTGTCCTTGAACTTGTTATGCAGAGGATTGAGGATCTTGATCTTCCTGCCTCTTCCAAGTGCTGGTATTAGGTATGTGCCACCTTGTCCACAGACTAGAAAACTCTAATAGAGTCCTAATTTTCATGGTGTGTTCTAGGTAACTGAGCTAAGTCACAAATCTGGACGAGTACAGAAAACCAGTGCCATTTACAACACTGGTGCTATGGGAAAATGTTTCAGACTTTAACTTACCAAATCCGGAATACCTAGTATGTTAGGCTGGAAACAGCCAGACCAATGTAAATTAGTATACAATTTAGGTCTGTACTACAAATACCAAAAACGAATTCCAAATAATTATTCTAAAGTTCCTAGTAACTTTCATTTTGATAATCATTTGGCTGACAGTATCCAATGTTTGCCATACTAGTGAACTTTAATAGTTCATTAAGTTGAGAATCACAAGGCAGGCACCATATAGTTGTAGCTATTTGGGAGACTCAAGTGGCCCCTTAGGGTCAGCATTTGGAGACTAGTCCAACAACATAGATGGACCTTGTTAAACAAAAAGCAACCATCGCAGTCAATATGGACGTAACTGACAATTTCTGACAGTTTGTCAGTGCAGTTACAGGACACTGACTTGAAAAGTGTCTCACATAAGGGACTCTTCAACCTTTTTCCTGACCACCTATGTATGTTTAGTCTGTTAAGTTTGTGATTATTATTTTAGATATCAATTCATCAAATGATTTTAAAGGCCTGAGGGCCAGACATGTTAGAAGCACTGACTGTAAACAGTACTCTTGGTTCTAGAACCTAGCTAGAAGTATTTTTGGTAAATGTGAAACATGTATGCATATACCTGCTTCCCAAATTAGGAACAATTATTTGGGCAGAAGTACAGAAATTTCTTGGAGTTATGATAAAAATGAAGATGAATATAACAGGATTTAAAAGCTTTGTCAATTTTTAAAATTGTGTACAATATTAAAGACATTATTATGTTAGACTTCTCAACTGCCTATAAAACACTAAGGGTTAGATCATAACAGACTACACTTGGGTTGAAAGTCACCACCGTTTCTAATAACTGGGAAGAGATCTTTGAAACAACTTTTGCTGCCAGAAACGAGTCAAATGCTATAAGGTTTGTGGCTTCTAAAATATTTTCAAGGTATTAATAGTGACACAAACCAAACTTCTCTGCTCAGAAACGGAGGATGATATATTAGCTTTAATGTGCAAAAGCCAAGGGAAGTTTTTACCTGTCACTTTGCTCAGGGATTCCATCAGAGTCACTCCAACTCTGTCGACGGCAATAACGTGATGCTCACTGAAGAACTGTTTCAAAGATGGGTGTATAACTTTTTGGCACAGGACAAGGCCTACATGGTCACTGACTAGCTGCCTTCCCAGATTAAGCAATTGCTCTAAAACTGCATTCTCGAGGGACACTTGGTAAGGGACCACCACAGTTCCTTCTCCAGCATTAGAAAAATCTCCTGATAAAGACACACAGAACAGTGCCACCTTGAGGGCACTTGACTTCCGGGCGGGTAATCTCCTTAACTGAACTTCTGACATTTCAATGAGCAGTCCAGGTAATATAGTGGAATCTGTAACTCCTTGGCCCTTTAAGGGAACGATTATACTCTTCCCTAAAATGATTTGGTCTTCTGCACTTTCTGGGATTGTAAGCAAAAAAGCTTTCAAAATCAAAGCACTGATGTGATCTGTTTCTTTTCTGGTGAGCATACAGGCAGGTTTGCTGGTTAAGATACTGTGGACCAAGCCAAGGAGGAGATGTGTACTACTGAAATCAACTGGGATTCGACAACTACAGGCTTCAGACTTGAGATAACTGGTGCAGAAACTCAGGAGGTCTTTATTTAACTTAATAACCTTCGTGGGTGGTAAGCCTATCCTCTGAGTATTTTCAAGCAGGTTACAGCACAGAATGGCTGTAAATAGGCCACAGTCACTGAAGCAGGACACATGATTCTGCACAGATGCTGTCAGGACCTTCAATACAGGATGGGTGACTGAAAGGTTGCGAAGCAGGGCTGAGGAATGTGAGGTTGTACACACACTACCTCCCAAGCCATTGTGCAGCTGCTTCAGCCTCCCTGAAGGGCCATAGCATGACGCTAGGATTCCTTTCAAGACAGAAAGTGTGGACCTGACTCTCTCACTTCTCAATGGTTCGGTTTTACACAGCGATGGCTTCTTAGCTTCAAAACGAGACATCCTGCTTCAGGTGGACCCTGTACAGGTAGCTTTATTTTGTTCACACGTTTTTCATTTATTGCACCGCCATGTGTTGTAACATTAAAAACAATTTTTTCATGAATGAGAGTCTGCATTCAGCATTGCCAGCTACAAAAATCAAGTGGTTTACAGACAATAACCAGTAGACATTAATTTAATGACATTAATAATTCCAAGTATTTATTTTGCTTCATTCTTTAATATTCTTTTGTTTGTCTCTGGACTGAGACCTCACAGACTCTTTTGCAGCTCTCTGCATAAAGTATGTTCCAAGATGGACAACTACAAAAGTCACCCCGGCCACAAGAAGCCAGTTCTTTCTAAACCAACTGGGATTTTTCATTTCTTCTTTTATTAGCAAGTTCAGATTCAAAGTTGCTTCTTTCTATAAGAAATTAAAAAAAATTTAGAAGAATAATTCCAAAGTATTTTATAGGCAGCAAATTTAATCATTTTAATACTCTGCTCCATTTTTAGGAAAGGATCTTAACCATCACAAGCATACTGGAAGTGAAAAGGGAAACCAATGGACTTCATACTTTTGCCTCCAGAAAATAAACAGCACATTATAAATCTAAGTTTATTTTTCACCCTTACTGACTAATAGTCATGGTACTAGGTACTCTGTAACTCCAGAAGAGAAAGTAAAGACCATCCCAGCTACCTACCATAGTGACCTTACTGCAGGGTACGGTGGTGCAACAGTGGCACAAATGCCGAGTAACCAACCACTATAAAACTGGACTTGAGGCCCATTTCATGAGATAGAACTTATGTCTTACATTGCCAAAGTGGCCAATAACCTGAGACCAGATAGATACTGGACCTAGAGGAAAACCTGCTAAAAGATCATGGCAATAAAATAACTCCTAATGACATTCTGCTATACTCGTATTAGTGCAGTGCTCAGCCACCATCAGGGAAGCTTCCTCCTGCAGGAGATGAGAACTAGAAACCAGAGAATAAGAGACCTCAGAACACTTGGTCCTACATGGGAAATCATCAAACCCTCCCACCTCAGCACTGAGGAAGAGGAGGTGGAAAGATTGTAAGAGCCGGGGTGATGGATGATTCCAAGGAAGCAGTGTCTTACACAGCAGGTCTGGAACACACAAACTCACATCAACTGTGGCACCATGTACAGGTCCAAAACAAAGGGAGTCCCAGTGCTAAGATGGGGAAGTAGACATAAGCATCCATTCCTAACCCAGAAGTTATTTCCACTTGACAACTGCTTTCAAAGGAAAAATTAGTTTCTCCTTGTTTCATTGAGTATGCAAACAATACATAAAGGCAGGCTCCATGGTCAGCAGATGGACAACATAAAAAAAACCTCATAGGTGTTATTGGAGGGTTTTTGTCTCATATTGCATTTCTTAACCTTATTGGTCTTTTGCTTGCATATTATGGTTTTTGATTTTGTGTTTTTATGGTATTGCTTGTGTACATCTCTGCATGTGTTTCTTGTACATTGCTTGCTTGTTTTCTTCTTTTTCTTTCTTTTCCGTTTTTTTCCTTGTTTGTTTTTAGAGAGAAAGCCTTGATTTGGAAAGGTGGGGAAGTAAGGAGGACCTGGAAGGAGATGAAGGAGGGGAAACTGTGATCATAATATATGAAAAAAAATTTATTTTCCATTAGGAAAAACAATAACAACAAAAAAAGGCTTTGTTCTCTTGGGATCTTAAAAACAAATTTTTATTTTTTTATTTGGTATAATTTTTATTTTTTAATCATTTTATTCTGCTTTGAAATTATGCTTAGACAGGACTGCATTTAAATCAAATCCTGTTTGTAAACACATGACAACAGGATAGCTGTGATGGTTAGTTTAACTGCTTACCTGACACATTCTAGAATCACTGTGATAGAAAGTCAGTGAGGGCAATTACTCAATTAGTAGAAGACTTGCACACTGTGGGTGCACAACTCCCTAAGGAGAGGATTCTAGACGATGTGTAGAGAGTGAGCTGAGAACTGGCACCGATTCCATTCAGTGACTGTGAAGATGAGCCCAGCCACTTTGAGGTCCTGCCACCTTGACTTCCCCCACAATTCCACAACTTGGAATTGTGAGTCAAAAGCAAAACAGAACAACCCCCCAAAAGTTCCCTTCTGAAGTGTGTCAGAATATGTGTTAAAGCAACAGGAAAAGAAAGGAAGTCAGCAGTTGTGAGCATTCCTAATGTAGAAACTCATTAGTACAGTCTAGATTTAGTTGAATCAATCAGTGAAAACAACTGTATTAGCATACAAACTATGCTTTAAAGACTTGGTTAAAGTCAGAGTTAATTTTATAGTTTCATCTACTAGTCAATCTTTTTCAAATCCCTAGTCAACTAATGCTCTCTAAACTGTTGGTCAATGCCAATTAAAAAAAAAATCTAAGAATGTGCTCAATGACAGAGAAAAGGAGCTCAAGCTTTGCAATTCAATTTCAAATTCTAAGCACCACACAATGTTACCACATACAAATGGAGAAGCAGAAGTGCATTAGTAGTCTATGTAAGGCAGTAAAGTGCACACCTTGAGGCATGACATCCTGATGTCTTAAGAATGATGTATAAGAAATTCAGTTTATGGATTTTATCTGTTGAGGCCTGGTGTCATAAAAACAAAGGTTTACCTAATTATTAAATAATGATTTTCAGGAATGTACTAATCACGTTTGCCACTTGAACTGAATTTTGCATTAGTAAACTAATCTTGGGTCAGTAAGATTAGTTTAGATAAATAGATAAAGCACCTCTCACCAAGCCAAACTAATCTAAGCAATGGAACTGTCTAAGACATGTACCAAGGCCTATCTACAAGTACTGTTCAAAACAAAGCAACAACAAAAACTGAAAGTCGGCTTTTGTTCTACTCCTAGTTTACAGAAACAGATGCAATCCACTAAATTCACAATGTGGGAGATTTCTAACAAAGTAGATGAGGGGGGAAATGTACTCTCACAGAAACAGATTCACCAAATGTGTGCTTGTCTGGATCTAGATGCTAAAAAACTCAGTTTGTTATTCTGTTGTTGATTTTAAAGACAAATTCAGAAATATGATCAGGAACTGGTTATGAAGTCATAGTAAAGAGTTCCTGTTAGTTTTCTCAGTGTGGTCAGCATAAATGTTGGTCCCATTGTAGCAGTATGGATGTTTACTATTATCATTAAAAATACAGAAAGGCTGCATAAAGGGTTTACTTTAAATTCTTCCATCAGTTAAAAGAAAAGGATGAGGAAAAAGGTGCCTAGCTGCTCACTGGTAAATCACTTCTAACACATGTAAGGCTCTGGTTTCAACCCTTAGCACTGCACTCAAACCAAGACAGAATCACAATACTGCTAAGTGTTAATGTGTACTTGGCGGGTCTAGTTTCTACCCTTTTTTTTCTCATGTTTGAAACTTTCTACAAAATAAAACTATCAATGGACAGACACAGCACTTGTTTTCATGAGCTTTGCTTATTTAGAATTAATGTTTAATGTACTGTGAACTTGGCTTTAACTTCCACCTATCCAAAACCAATTTAAATACTTAATTCTCTTTGCCTATCTAGCAGTGTTGGCTTCAATTTTGTTTGGTTTCTTGTATTTCTTTGGAGACAAGATTTTATTACTATGTAGTGCAAGGTGCTTTTGAACTTGCAATCCTTCTGCTTTAGTCTCCTAAATCCTGGGATTACAGGTGTGGGCCACCACACCCTGCCCTCTCAAATCACCTACTGCTCATTGGTATCTAAGATCTCTTACTATGTTCACCTAACATTTTAGGAAATACTTTCTTTTCTCGGCTTTAGTACTTTATTTTTGAGCAAGGAAAACTTTTTTTCTCTTAAAGTCTGACTATAGATCACCTCTATAAACTCTAAATATGAGTGAGAAATCTTTATAGTGTACAAGAGCATTATCCCACAGCAAGGGTACTTGTTGCTCTTTTCAGAGGACCCATGCTAGTGACTCAGAGTTGCCTAAAACTCCAGGTCTGGGGATTCTGTCATCTGGCTTTTGCAGGCACTCACATACAAGTGGTGTGAGTACACACAGCACCCCCCCAACAAATCCTTTTAAATACATATAAATTTTATAATACAAAGATTATCCCTAAGGCTATATTTTAAATTGTCAAGTTTCTAGTATTTGTTTTGCTTCTCAACTTTCCATACCAAAAAATTATCTAGTATTTTAAATCATGCTCTTTATTTTTCTCCTTATGAACATTTAAAATTAAAATCTTAATATAAAATAATTTTTTTGTTCCTATTTTTGAGGTAGGGTCTCACTATACAGCTAGGCTGCTCTCAACTCCTAATCCCTTTGCCTCAGAATCCAGAGTGCTGAGATTATAGGCACGGGCACCAAAGATCAAATTTTTTTTTTTTGGAGTCAGGGTTTCTCTGTTAACAGTCCTGGCTGTCCTTGAACTTGGTTTGTAGACCAGCAGGCCTGGAACTCACAGAGATCTGCCTACCTCTGCCTCACCACCAATACTGGGATTAAAGGCGTGCACCACCACACCTGGTGTGATGATCAGTTTTATAGCAAGCTAGGATATCAATCCTCTTTAAATGAGTAAAACTGCACCGAGGTTCTCCTAAAGCCATGGCCTTATGCCAGAATTTACAGCATATTTCTTAACTCAAGGTAAGAAAATACATACTAGAAAAAAACGGTGTTGACATGATAGCTCACACCTATGATTGTAGTTGGGAGGCTGAGACAGGAGGACTGCTCTAAGTTTCAGGCCCGGTTGGAACTTGAATGAGACAATTACAGAGTTGTAATTTTTTACATGGACTCTTGGGGCCAGGGAGTTTCATCCTTTACGATTTCTTGGATTGTGTAAATACATAATGAAAAAGTTAGTGTGTACCACAATCAATACAGCACTCATTATGAAAGGCACTTCTGCAGAGAACCTAAAGTTATGGATTAAGTGGAAGAAATACTTCCGATTGCTTCATGTCAGTTAAAATCAAGTTTTGCTGTTAAAGGAGTTTCACAAATGTTTTGCTTTTTAAAACGTTTCAGATTTTGGAATTATGGATGGCAGATTATAGACCTGAACTATATATAATCACACCCTCTTGAACTCAGCGATTTCTATACACAGATTATTTTGAAACTATATGTGCTTTTTTTTAACAAAAACATAACCTTTCAATTTAGATTTTTTTTGGCCAGAGTGCTCTAAAATTAAGTTCCCTGTACTGAAAATTAACAAACGGTTGACCAGATTTAATGAAACTTACCTGAAAACTGCAAGCTGCTACTTCAGCTACGTTTGGCTCCTTGGTTGACTTGGAAGTCCAAGACTATCTGGTTCAGTGGTATCATCCTTAGGAATTTGGAAGACAGGGCTGCTTTTGATTTTGTGCCACCCCAAATGTATGAATCCAATTAAAGGTACCATAACAATCAGAACTTTGTATTCTCTCCAGAGGTTCTGAAAGCTCATAGTCTGTTGACATCAGCACACCTACGAAAAGATTACATTTAAAGGAAAAAAATTAAAATTAAGCCAAACGCAAAACATAAGCAGTCTTAAATCATGCCTACAAACACAAACAGTATACTGCACTTCAATAAAGTTCTCTTATGGGCTACAGAGATGGCTCAGTAATTAAGAGTTCCCAGCACCTACAAAGCAGCCCACAACCACCTGTAACTCCAATTTGAGGGGTTCCAACATCTGGGTTTCTGCTGGCATTGAGCACACATGCAGTGCAGATATACGTTGTAGGTAACCTCTAAGACAAACACTGAAAAAAGCTGACTGACTATGAAGCAATTCTTCAAAAATTAAGAATGAGCTCTTGCTTGGGAGCACTGGCCTAGAATTTCCAGAATGTGATGAAGTGAACTCCTCAGAGTGTTCTGAGCCTGTCAACAGAGGTTGACAATGGTCTCATGCTACTTGTCCTAATCAGGGCACAGGTATCTGCATCATTCATTTGGTTTAGATTAGCTACATTAACTCTAACTTGTTCTTACTACAGAAGAGCAAGGCTGAACGAACAGATATACCTCTACCTTGTTATAGTATGTGGCTAACTACACCTAAGGGCCACAGAAGGAAAGGAATGAGATAATACAGACCCCAATTTTTTTAAATTTATTTTATTTCTGTCAATGATGGCAATTCTTCTCTTCTGCAATAAAAGATTTTATCACTTCCATTTCCCAGGAAGACTTTCGTCAGGTTTTCTGCAATTGTTACATCCCAAGATAAAAGATTTCTTGGTGGCAGACTGACAGTAGGTGGAGGGAGAAAAAAATATCCCAAACACTTGGGTTCTAGAAAGATATATCAGATTATCCTATTTCTGTAGCAGTGTCCATTAAAATAATCATGTGGTTATTTTTCATTAACAATTTGAATACAGACCTTTTTAATATAAATATTTTTTTAACAGGAGATTTGTATTTTGCCTTCGAGGATTCCTGGGTGCCATCTGGTGGTGTTTTAGGGACAGTGTAAAAAGCTCATTCTGCTTAAAATACATGAAAAACAACACTTGCACAAAGCGCAACATAGTCATGGAGAGATGACTATTTTATTTTTTTATTAATTTCATTAATTACTTATTAATTATTAATTTATTTTAATTTTAGCTAGGGTGCTAAAATTAACTAACCCAGATCTTGTTTTTTTATTTATTTTATTAATTATTATTTATTAATTTATTTTAATTTTAGCTAGGATGCTAAAATTAACTAACCCAGATCTTGTGTTTAGTATGTTTGATAGTTATATAACTTCATGTCTTTAATGAAAATGTTGATGGTGGATACTGAATTCCTTATTTCTGAATTCCGATCATTGACTTGAATAATTCTTTTAAAAATTTAGTCTTTGTAAAAATAGTCCTTGTTATTTCCAATTTAAACAACAGTTCAAGCTTGGTCCTCAGTGTAGGCACCAGGCACAACTGAAAAGAGCCTAGAAGAAAGAATTCTGAAAGTTTTCATTATAAAAAAATGATCTTTGAAGAGACAGCTATGTTCAACCTAATTCATTGTGTAACACAAACATTATCAAAACACGAGATGCCTCATATGTACAGGTTTAAAGAAAATGAATGCATATTGTGCTCATGCCTAATCTGCCCAGAATGGTAAAGAGAACAATGGTTTGCCTTTTCTGCACATTTTCTAGACATATCTCCTAAAACAGCACCAATTTTATTACTTTTCTAGTCTTGTAAAACACCCCCCCAACTTCAACTCCTGATGAACCAATGGTTCACAACCGAGTTCTACAGTTTCTACTCCATATAATGCTACTCCTTTACTCAATCGTTCAAGGACAGCTAACTCAACATCTAAGTCAGGAAATTTATCTTTTTTCAGCAAATGTTAAAAGTTGATACATTATGAGAATTTTACAATCTTTTCTAATCTTCACCATTCAGTGTATTTATAATGAAAAGCAGACAATACCAAAACCCTTACAAAATGTTGTTATTACAACTAAGTAGTGGCTGCGAGGTGACACGCTCCCGGCAGTCTGCGATTTGCCAGGAAGAATATGGTGGATTAGAAGTCTCCGAGGTCTCCCACATCCGTTCTTTCACTGTTTTTACTGATTATCATCTGATATTATATCTGAGTTATAATTATCCTGATTATCATCTGACTTTGGGACTGGTTGGGGAGAGGGGTTGGAAATCACATAAATTGCTCTAAATGTCCAGTTGCTTGGCTCTCTGCTTGTGGCAGCTGAGATTTGTATCTGTCCCTAATCTGCTAATTTTCAAAGGGTCAATTTCTATCCTTCATCAGTTTTGAGATTTTCATTTCATTCTACTTTTGCTTCTATAAATAACCTATTGGCTAGAGAATGATAGTTATGGGATATTAATACCCTGCATTTCTTGTCCACTCTATCAAAATGTCCTCATCCCAGCTCTCATCTTCACCCCCCGCCGACTGTCTAAAATAAGGAAGCAGTTACCCATGGTCCAGTCCCATTTGCCACCACACTGTCAGCTCAAACACCCTTGGTCCCTCTCTTCTATCTTCACCTACCACTTGTAAGGTTCATCTTCCTCTGTATGCTTGCGACCATTTTTCTCCACTGTAAAGAACCAAAGCCTATAATCTTAGGACTAGGAATCACAAGAGAATCATTGAGAAGACAGCATTGTTCAAGGGCATCCATCCTTCAGCAAAATAGCAAACAGCCTGGGCTATATGAAACTCTATCTTAAAACTAATAAAAAACAAACAAAGGCAAATCAATGAACCAACAACAGTAAAAAAAAAAAATCCCTTTTCCTTTCCGGACTGCTGGTATGCCTGGATTTTGTTTGGGGGTGGGTTGGCGAGGAAAGAAAAATATGCAGGGAAGGATGGCTCAGTAGCTAATAGCTCTTATTCCAGTCCCAGCACCCTCACAGGTGGCTCACAAGTACCTATATGTAACTCTAGTTCTGGTGGACTGAACAACAAATACCTTCAGGCCTCTGAGGGCACCCGCATTCACTGCACATATCCCAACAAGGACACACACGTATAAACATAATTAAAAACGAAATCAGGTTAAATTATCTTATATTAAGCTAGTAAACTCTGAGTTCTGGATATAATGTATTCTACCCTTCCCCTCACTTTTCAAGCCAGTCACCATGTCTTGCTATTTCATATGACCCCCAATGCCCCCCACAAAAAAAGCATAGTCCAGACCCTCATGACCTCTAAATGACTTTCGTTTTTTGTGGTCCCATCATCAGTAGCATTAGTCATCACCTAGAAACTTAGTAGAAATGGAAATTCTCACTGGGTGGTGGTGGCACACGCCTTTAATCCCAACATTCGGGAGGCAGAGGCAGGTGGATCTTTGTGAGTTCCATGCCAGTCTGGTCTACAAGAGATAGTTCCAGAATAGGCTCCAAAGCTACAAAGAAACCCTGTCTCGAAAAACCATTAAAAAAAAAGAAAGAAATGTAAATTCTCAGGCTGCCCTGACCACTGAAGCAGAAACTCCAGGGTAGTGTCCAGAAACATTTACAATTCCTAGGAAGTCCTTGGAAGTTGGAGAGCTACTGTCTGAGTTACCTCCAAAAGCCTCTGTACTCCTAAACATACACAGAGAAATGGGAAGCCATGTTTCTGTTTGCCTGCAAGACTGCAGTGACATTTTAGACTACAGGGTCAAAGTTTAATCTCATAAAAATACACAAAGGCCATCAAGATTTAGTTTCTACTGACTAGTTTTTCAAGACTAGAGTAAATCAGGTTAGTAAGAATGTATCATAAAGCAGTGACTTAAGGGAATGAGCTGTGGACTCCTACTGCCTGGGGTTCAAATCTTCCCTGGATCCTCTTTGTAAGTACACTGCCTCAGTGAGCCACTTCTTGTCCCTACCACTGGCAGAGAGTAATGATGACTTCCACATCAAAAAACTGTGGGGTAATTAACAAACCAGAAACAGCCTGAACTCAGTACAGATAACTATTGGCAGTCTTATTTGGTCATCTGAAAAGGGAGGATGTCCCCCTGCTTTCTTTGAGACAGTGTCATATATAACCCAGGCTCGTCTCCAATTCCTAGACAAAAGATAAAAATATCCAGATTCTCAAGAACAGGTTTTGTGGTTTCGAGGGCTCTTGTTTGGGGGTGGGGTGGGGTGTATGTGTCTATAGTCAGAATGTAAGAAGTTACAAGATTGCTAACAGTGGAGTGTGTAAGTCAGGTAAGCTGTGAAGGAAATAAGAGAACTTGTGAAGCACAGAAAAACAGCAAACACAAGAGTAGATGCCACATATGCTTCTCTGGTGACAGTTAATAAAGTTAGTTACCAGGTGATTAAAGGTGACAGTCCTGACACCTGATCTGTACTTCAGAATGTTGGACAAGAACAAAGGCTTTGAGCAAATGTCCTTAAACCTCCATCACAAACCAATTAACATCTTGGGAAAATCGGTTCCTGCCTTAATCTCATAGCCTATCACATCATAAAAATTATTATACATATTTACAACACTATAGTGTGAGCATGGGTAAGTGCTCAATACATTGCGGCTGTTACCGGTTCACAAGCATAACTTCTAATACATCAAAGTAGCCCCTCCAGAAACGCCTGCTTGAGCAATGTGATCATGTATCTAATCTTTTGCTTATAGTTTACAAAATTAGGAAAATACTGTATTGATCCAAATATCTCCAGTGTTCATGTCAATTTTCACTTGAGGAATACATGGAGTTACTTTTATTCAAATGCCCGACTGTCCACACATGCTGGCAATACTATTAGACTAGGGAAACTACCATAGTGAATAAGGAATGGTGCTTGACCTCTAAGCCAAGACCAAATTTAGAAGGTGGTGATTTTAATAATCTATGATTGAACACCTTATAGGAGCAAAAACAAAAGACCTAATTCAAGTCTGTAGCAGGCTTTCTTTTGGGCCACCAATCAGCTCCCAAATCACGACACAGAAATTTATAATTAGGTATGAATGCTCTGCTTAAGCTTATGCTTGCCCCACTAGCTCTTATAACTTAAACTGTTTCTCTTCACCTATGCTTTGCTTTGTGACTTATTAACCTTTCGTTCTGTATGTTTTACTCTCCATGTCTGGCTGGTGGCTGCCTAGCTGGCCCCAGGTTTCTTCTTTCTCCCTTGTTCTCTCTTCTTCCTTATTCTCTCTGCCTGCCAGTTCCACCTATCCCTCTACTACCTAGATACTGGCCGTTCAGTTTTTTTTAATTAGACCAATCAGGTGCCTTGGGCAGGCAAAGTAAAAAGAGGAACATATCTTTACATAATTACACAAATATAGCATAAACAAATGTAGCACATATTTGCCTTGTTAAACAAATGCAACCCGACTTTACATAGTTCATAGTTAAATATTCTGCAGCATAAACAAATGTAACACATCTTTGCAAAGTTAAAACTAACAGTCTACAACACAAGTCTCCTGATTTTTCAAAACCACACTTCTCTGTTTCCTCTGAATTAATCCCAGGGGTTTTCAGTCAATATATACGATTAGTTAACAGCCACTTGTTTTGTTCCTCTACTCTAACTGTAGAACAGGAACTAGGGAATCTCGCTTTCTTAGTCCTCACAGGGTGGCTCATTAGGATAGGAAAGGAGTAGGGGCAACTTTCTATTTCATAGCAGAGGACATTTGTGTATACTACATAATCTCCAACATGTTATTACTAGCTTATTACACACAAACCAGTAAACAACAGTAACCCACAACCTTCAGACCACCTCACATACAAACTGTTAGTGGTTGTTTATTTGGAGTGAACTCTTCAAGTCAGGCGATGACCGGGATAAGAGGACTGGTATCAACAGACACCCACCAGACTCAGTTCCATGCAGTGCCTGGGTCTAGATGTCTAGACAATGAGGAAAAGTGCAAGAGGCTGAGAGATCCAACAATCTCAGAAACTGGCTAACCACCTGACTGAGGTCTAGACCGACAACTGCCTCTGTGTTTGTTTTAAGCAGTTTTAGGTCGTTTATTTCCCCAGGGTGTCAACGCTCTGCTCTCTCAAGTTGTCAGCAACTCTAAACAAAGTTTATCTTAAAAAGTCAATATCTGAGCTGGGCGGTGATGGTGCACACCTTTAATACCAGCACTCTAGAAGCAGAGGCAGGAGGAGCTCTCTGAGTTTGAGGCCAGCCTGGTCTTCAGAGTTCCAGGACAGCCAGGGCTACACAGATAAACCCTCTCTCGAAAAACCAAAAGGGGGGGAAGATTCAATTTCTAGTTCTTGTAGTATTATGGGCCTGGCATTTCTTTCATAATCCTTGAGCTTCAACTCTTCTTTCGGGTGTCCCTTCTCCAGAGAGCCTTGCTCTGAGCACTAAATCTAAAACTTGGCTTTCCTCCCCTCTTCATTACTCTCTAGGACTTATCACTAAACTGTTATTCCTAGAATGGTGGGAAGAACCCTCCGAGTGCAGATCACTGATGTATGCAATAGTGTCACACACACACCGCAATAGGAGACGATATTAATCAAAAACATTTTCCCTCGAACATCAAAAAGGATCCAGGAGGATGAACATAACCTCCGCGCATGTCAGATGTGCTTGGATCTCCAGTATATAGTCACAAGTCCGAGTGCTGTTTCTGCTTTCTCAAAGTTGACACGACCATGCTACCAGCTCTATGCTCCAGTGTGGCGTTTCGGGGACGCCCCCACGTCCCGACAGCCCCGGGTGTACCGGCACCCTCCCCGTGAAGGAGTTATTTGAGTTCCGGGCAGCAGGTGGAAAGCGACGGCGCAGGTTACCCCGACTATTTCTCAGGGAACCCTCTCCGTCCAGTTCACCGCACAGGTGGCTTTAGTAAGCTTTATTCCAACTCTACCTGGTACTGGACACTCCCGGCTACCCACACTCGCACAATCATCGGATAATCACGTCCTGAAACTACTTTTAAAGCCGGCCTTGGGGCCTCTCCGTGGCCAGCAGCCTCCGGGTATCCCCGCCCCCAAATACCCTTGGCCGAGGCCACCTGCGACCTTCGCGTGTGTGGGGACTCGCACCGGGAGCGCACGGTGGCTTCTCCATTGGCTGCTCTGGCGCTCTCACCTGCCCACCAGCAGCTGCACCTCGCGGCCAAGACGCCGTCGTCGCCACCAGAGCGCAGACCCGGGCTAGGAAAGCACACACGCTGCGGACTCCCGCTCCCTTGGTCCAGAGAGACAGGGAAGCGCATGCGTAGCTCCGCGCGTCCCGCCCTCTCTTCCGGTATTTGCTGGACGCTCCGGCTAATGCAAACGGCGGCCGTCACCGAGGTGTCTTCTGTCTCTGCAAACTACCGGAAGTGAAAACGTTTAAAACCGCATCGTAGCATCAAGGCGGCGACAGAATTTGCGACCTTCTGCCTTCTTGCCAGGTATTTCTGGAATGAATGAAGTCACCATTCTTGGCGGCTTTTCGGCCTCTGACCAATCACAAAGCGCCTTCTTTTGTCACTCCGTCTCAATTCCCACCTCTTGCAGGGTACAGAACGTGGCTCCGCCCTACGGTCCCCGAGGGTCGTCGGAGAGCGGGCATGCGCAGTCAGTGCAGGACGCCGGGCAGGAAGCTTCCGCCCAGTCTTGGTGCCCATTTAGGCAGAAGTCGAGAGTCTCCAGCTCAATGCCGGCACTGACTGGGTAAATTCCGTGCTCTTGCCGTTCTTTTTTCTACTTTGGGGATAAGTCTTTTGCTCTCTTGGACCACCCGAACTATTATGAAGTTATGTTGAAGCATACTTTCAATTAGCTTTTCTTTGGCATTGTGAAAGCCACCTTTGTTTCTCAACCTATCGTTTAATCTTTCTCATCAAAATATTTTTCACACCTGACCATGTAGTTTTCCATGTAGACATAGAAACACTACGTTTTTTTTTTTCTCCCTATCACTAATCATTGGATTACAGTGGTTCGTTATCTGCCAATCGTATTCACGGCACGCCCAGCCTCTAAGCAGTCCGCTTCTGCCGCCATTTTTATTTTGGTCTCTTTAAAAAGCTTTGAGATCAGTAACGGGAGCCACTTTTCGTTTGGGCAGATTTTTCCGGTTATCCCGCTACCTTGACAAGCGTTTTGCTGCCATCTTAGGTCCTGGCACTGGCTTCCAGCCCGCGTGAAGCCCTTCTCGCCATCTTGTGTTTGGGCGGTGGCTGCATTCTCAAACGCGTGAGGAGACACAGGGAAAGGGAAGTGAGCCAAAGCCTCTAAGGCTTTGCCTGCCGCCTTTTTGGGGTGAGTTTCCACACCCAGGTACTAGTCCACCAGTGACCCTGGACAGTAACAAAACATAAAAAGCCCGAACCACCTCCCGCCACCAGCATAGGTAAGAGCATGATCCTCTGGCGTCTAGCAGTTCCCTCAGCTGTTCTGAACTGTTAGCTCATTTTCTGTGCCACTGCGTGTTTTTGTTTTGAATTCGATACTTTCCACAATCTTTCTCTTAGGCCTTCTTCTCTCTCCGTTACTTTTTGAAAACACTCTGAGTGCTGAAAAATTGTTAAACATCAGGGTGCAAGAAGACTGATACTTAAAATGAAAATAATGTTGAGGGAATTTCTCCCGAATAAAAGTGCCAAACGGACCAGACAGCAATTTGTATGAAATTACAGCTGTCTACATCCATAGGTGTAAAATATAGCCTTCAGAGTTTTTTTCCCCCTCGAGACAAGGTTTCTCTGTGTAACAACTCTGACTGTCCTGGAACTTGCCCTGTAGACCAGGTTGACCTCTAACTTAAAGAGATCCGCCTGCCTCTGCTTCCCAAGTCCTGGAATTACAGGCGAGCACCACCACTGCCTGCATTCTCAGAAAATTTTAAGATGTGATTTAGGGATTCTTTTCGTTCGTTCTTTCATTCATTCATTCATTCATTCATTCATTCACTCAGTGCCTTTGTTCAATATTTAACTAACTTTGTGCTATAGAAAGCAAAGAACAGTTAAAAACAAAAAAAACAACCACTCAACCCTTTCTTGGGGCTCTCATTCAATTTCCTTGCCAACTACCAAGCTGGGACCAGGAACACAGTATTCTATAGTTCTTAGCACTGCTGGATCATCAACTTAACAGGTTCTTGCTTCTATTTCTTGGGTGCTGTACGTAGCCATAATTGTAAACTAGTTGGCTGTTGTTTGACTTACTATGGTCTTTTTCAGTCTAGTCATCTACCAGCCAGGTCAGTATCATCTGGGAGTTTACTTTGAATGATTAGAAGTTGCATGTGGGCACAGTGTAATGTTGACTTGGAAATTTGGGCTGTGGCTTACAGTCACTTTCTGTAGCCCCGGGCTTTCTTCTGTGTCTTCCTTTACTGAGAAATCAAAATCAGGAGTTTTTAAACTTGGCTGCCCATGGCAGTCATCTGGGAGGCTTCTAAACCTGACTTGAGACTAGTTACAGACAGAAATCCAGACTCTGGGAGAAATCAAAGTGCTACTAAGGTATTTGATGGCACAGAAATTGATGTTTATGTTTTTCATGCTGTTATGAGTAAGATTGTGGTGTCTCTCCCTCCCCCTCCCCCCAGGACTTTCCTTAAAATACTTAGGATTTTGAAGAGAAATATTAGGTTGGGAGTGTGGTGAATCAACTTCCAAGTGACTAGATACCTTGCCATTCAACTTCCCAGTGATTGGTTACCTTACATGAGTTACCTTGCCAGTTAACTTCCCAGTGATTGGTTACCTTACACTAGTTACCTTACCAGTCAGCATCGCTGTCATTGATTACTTTACCGTCTGTGTCTTTTTTACTTGATGTGTTAAGTGGGAAAGAAGAATGGAGTCCCTTGTTCTCATGAGTCTCGCGTGGATGTTTCCATCGTGGAGATGGATGTTTTATCACTGTGAAGGTGAACTTCATTACACTGCAGTATTGATTGTCCGCAGTTTAAACGCTGCACAGGATATTGAAGGGTGGTGATAATGGGGGTGGTTAAGAAAATCAGATCTGAAACTGTCTGTCCTGGCCTCACATCCTGCCTTCTCCACTTTCCAGCTCCACGCTCTGGAATCTGACAGACATCGTCTACCCTTGTGCTTCAGTTTTGTAACTTGTAAGGTAGAACTGTGTGAGAGGTAATACCAGAAACATGCTTTTTAGAAGTACCAGGCATGGTCTGGAGCGATGGCTCAGCAGTTAGGAGCTGTGTGCTGTTCTAGAGAACTTGAGTGTAGTTCCCAGCATCTATGTCAGGCAGTTGACAATTGCCTTTAACTCCAACTTCTTGGGGGATCCATGGTGTTTGACTTCTATGGGTGTCTACCCTCCCACAAACATACCCACACAGAGGCATACTCTTATATCCATAATTAAAAATAATACATTTTTTAAGAAGTACCTGGCACATAGTAACAGCTATGAAGATATTGGTTGTAGATTTTTATATTATATTATAATTCAATCTTTGGATTATTAAGATTTTTGTTTACACAGTCCAATGACTGAAATTCTTTGGCTTTCCACTGTGCTCATCCATTTGAAAAAGAGGGCGGTCTAAATACATTATCCTAGGCCAGGAAGATGATTTTCAAATAACTTTTTAAGTCAAAAGACCTTCTTGTAAACATAGCCTTATTAAGATAAAATTGTGGTGCAAATAGCAACATCTATTTAAAGTATACAGAGTGGTATGTTCTACATATGTATGCTGGTGTATCACAGTCATATAATTAACATAACCATCACCCTCAATAATTGGTCTGGTTCCTTGGTGATTCCTCGAGGTGCTCTTTTCTAAGCAATTGCTGACCTATCAATATAAATAAATAAACATTTTCTAGATTCTTATCTCAAAGAAGCCTTGTACCAGATGTTTTTATTTGGGGGTATGTATAGCTATTTTGAATATTATCTTTGTTATATATAGCAATATATATTTATGCTGTTATATATGTTAATAGCTCATTTCCTTTTTTCTTCCATTTATTTTTTTTTCTTTTGTGCTGGAGATTGAAGTTAGGGCATTGTGCTTTTTAGGCAAGTGCTTTATCACAGAGCTAAACCCACAGACTCTTCAGCTTGTTTGAATTGCTGACTTATGAAGTGTGGCTACATAATCATCTGTATCATTCACTAGTGGATAACCATTAGGATTTTTGTTTTCAGTGTGCTCAATTTCACATAGTTTTGTTTTCCAGCTTATTTAAATTGGAAAAAAACCCTAGTTTTTAATACCTTCTATATACAACGAAACCAGATGAGGACAGTGGCAAAACATTTTGTGTTGTTATTTTACTTGTCTTTTATATAATTTATACCTTAACTTATGAATGAAATAGGACATTTTTTAATGATTTATTTATTTTTATTTATGTGCATTGGTATTTTGTGAGGCTGTCAGATCCCCTGGAGGTAGAGTTACAGGCAGTTGTGAGCTGCCATGTGGGTGTGGGGAATTGAACCCAGGTCCTCTGGAAGAACTGCCAGTGCTCTTAACCACTGAGCCATCTCTCCAGCTCTGAAATATGACATTTTTAAAATGCAAAATACAGTGCTGGAAATGTAGCTCAGTGGTAGAGTTCTTGCCTATCATGCATCTGGTCCTGGGTCTAACATGAAACTCTGTGTGTGAGAGTGTGTGTGTGTGTGTGTGTGTGTGTGTGTGTGTG
>LOJH01006510.1:0-32333 GCA_001685095.1 Ellobius talpinus
CCATGTCTCTGTCTCCTGCCCGCCTGCCATGTGTCTCTCTGCCTGGGACCAGCCACTGCTCTGGGATCGGCAGCCGTCTCTGCCTGGGAACGGGCCCGCTGTCTGCCGCCACATGGCCCGCTACCACCATTTGGGAACTACAGCATTTCTGCTGCCTACTGCCACCAGGGATCTTGCAGCATTTTTAAAAAATCTAACAATTGGTGCCATGTTCTCTTCTTCCACGGTGGGCTTTTAGGATTCAACTCAGGTTCCAGGTTTGTGTGGCAAGCACCTCTAGTGCAAAGCCATCCTGCTGGTCACCCAGCATTTAATATGAGGCTCTGGAAAAAGAATTGAGTCTGAAAACAAAACAGTGGTCTTTCTGTTAAAGAGCATCTGCTTGTACAGGATTCTGTTAAAGAGCATCTGCTTGTACAGGACGATATGTCCTGGCGTAGGTCAGAGTCACAGCACCGGGGACTATTAGAGATGAGCTGGCCGTCATAGCGGGTGCTTGATGAGCCCTTTGGCCTCAGCTTCTGCTCAGAAGTCCAGATTTGGGAGTTTCCTTTTCATTCTGTTCATATACTCTACTGTCATTTCCCATTTTACATTCTATCTACCCATCCATCCACCTACCCACACACCAATACAAAAGCCTTCTGCTAATAATAGCCAAGTTAAGCCGAGACAAGTGTCATTCCTTGAGCTGGAATTTGAAAACACTAGGCTGACTGACTACGCACTGAGCTTGGTAGCAGTCTGAAAGAATTGCAAACAAGGGATCAAGAGAACCAAATCTCACAATGCTAGTCATTTATGAAAACTTTGGAAAAATAAAAATTGCTAGTACCACAAAAAAACCTAAAATGAGAGAATACGAATAAGTATGAATCTGTTTTCAGATTCCTTAATGCAGACACTCCATTAAGGCCCTATGGAAGCCCCTGGCCCCAGCCTAGAGCATCATGGGTTCTGCAATGTGATCTCACCTTGAGAAACAGTATCTGCCCCTCTTCCAGAGTCTCTGGAGCAAGGCCTATGAGCCATGTTGCACACCTGAGGCCAGCAGATGCTCTTCCTGCTGAGACAGACTTAGTCTCGGTGGAAATACGAGTGGAGTGAGAGAAGCCTGGGAGGAGACGCCTTCATCTGCCCTGATAGCTTCTATCGGATCAGCAGAGCTGACTGACCAGAGGTCTGCTTCTCAGGACAGGGTACTTCTGAACCCCAGGCCAAGACTTCCTCTGTAACGTTTGGGTAGATAGTCAGTCACATGGTGTCAAAGCCATGATCCCTTGGGATAAGATGAGACTAGGAAAAGGCAGGACAGAGATGTTTGTCCTCAAAGGCTCAGGCACCTTTTGGCACAATTGTGGTTGCTGCAGGGCTTCATATGAGAGACCATCATGAGATACTATCACCCCAGGAAGTTTTCCAACAAGACAGAAGGAACTTTTTATCACACCCAAAGTAAAGTACAGATACAAATCTCTTAAAGGAAGTATCATTTTATTTAGTGTTAGAAAGTTTTGAGGGTTTTTTTTTTTTGAGTTTTAAGACAAGGTCTTATGTACCCCCCTCCACTTAAAACGCCCTGTGCTGTTGAGGATGAAGTGGAACCTCTGGTCACGTTGTTTCCACCTCCCAAGTGCTGGCTGGGATTACAGGTGGGTAACACATGCTCAGTTTATGTAGTACAGGTGGGGGAGGGTGGGATCAAACCTAGAGCTTTGTGCATGTAAAGCAGACACCCTACTAACTGAGCTACACGCCTAATCCCTTAGGTATTTTTGTTTTGTTTTGTTTTTCAAGACAGGGTTTCTCAGTAGCTACGGAGCCAGTCCTGGAATTCGCTCTGTAGACCAGGCTGGCCTTGAACTCACAGAGCTCCACCTGCCTCTGCCTCCTGAGTGCTGGGATTAAATGTGTGCACCACCACCGCCCATCTTTGGTATTTCTTAAAAGCAATACCAGTCAACTTTAAAATCCCCGAAGCAACACCCAGGGAACAGTAATTCTGTGATTTAAAAACAAAACAAAACGAAAGAAAACACCACTGAGCCTGCAGTTGATTCAGTAGCCCACAAAGTAGGTAGGAGAATCCAGAGTTGGGGTTGGCATGGGTTCATGTTTCCCATCTAAGGCAACTGACTGCTTTTCAGTCTTGAAGGATCCTTAATCAGTACCCTACTCCACCGCCAAAAGAAAAAAGAAAAAGCTGGGAGTGGTAGCATCCTGATATACCCAGCAAGTGGAAGGGGAGGCAGGAGGATCAATCAGTTCAAGGCTAACCTGGGCTACGTGAGAACCTGCCTAAAAAGACAAAGATAAAAACATCACAAAGTAGGGTGGAGGACAGGCTGCGGGTGTAACTCAGAGGTAGAGCACAGGATTGATATGCACAAGACACTGGGTTTAATCCCCAACACCAAGAAAGTAAAGGGAAGAAGAAAGGTTGACTGGGCAAAAAATCCAGGGGTGAAGAACTCTGGTCTCAAAAGAGCAACTGGGAAAACATCATGGATCAGCCTCTCTTGATGCCCCGTGAACCGAGAAGCTGGAAGCACATGGCTCATCTATCACGCATGTGCACAGTTGTGGAGCATGGCACAAAGCAGGGTTGCTTGTTCTTTCCTCCTACTGCAGAAGTAAGGGTAACATTGGAATAAAACAGGGAGGCCAGGACATGGGCCAAGGTTAAGAATAAGATGACATGAAACATTTGGGCAAGGGCTATCTGTTTTTCAGGAAACTGACCTCCAATCTGAGTCTGCTGGTATTTAATCCAATGCTCCCTCATACCCTGGCTGGGTTTTCTGGAGGCAGCCAGGCAAGGGCAAGGAAAAAGCCCCTCTTTTTTCCAGACTGCAGGCCCTTCCAGGGCTCCTCAGGTTGGCTTCAGGAGTAGCTACAGGCACAAGTCAGTGCCCAGCCTCAGTAGCTCCAGGGCTCTCCACATCACCAACCTCTGCTCCCGCCAGTGGCTCAACCCAGGCTCGGCTTCCCTTAGTATCTATCTTCCCTCAGCCCCCAAGTGCACATTCAAGAACCGTTATTGAGTAGTTGTGGCCTCTATGTACTCTGAGCTACAGCAAGGTTAGAAAGGCCAATGTTTTCCAGTCAAGCCCTTGAGGTAAACTGCCCTTCATTCTCCAGAGTTCCCAAGTGGCATTTCAGAACCCAGGAATTCACCCCACCTAGAAGGTCCTCTCTAGTGCTGACCCAGTAACATAGCAAAGGTCCTAGGAGCATCAGAGGCCTCGAGACTTGTTGTTAACAGAACCAGTGCCCTCCCCTCCCCCATGCACTTAGGCTATCACAGTAAAAATGCATTTTTATCAAGTAGAAAAAAATGATGCAGAACAGACATATACATGTACATTTTCAGAGTTTAAGTGAATATAAGTTTCCTTTATAGCAATATTAATGAATTTTGCAACACTAAAAAAAATACAAACCACCTCAGAAATTTGCAGTGGTCCCTAGTATTGTAGGAGAGATTAAATAAAAATAGGTGTGGATCATTAACAGGTAATTAGATAAATCAAGTGACAGTCTTGCCCTTCAGATTAAAGTGCTCCAGTGTAACCAATGCCCCTCATCTTCAGGATGACAAGGATAGACAGAGATTCTTCATTAATAACCACTACCTCCACCCTGTCCATTCCACTGGCCTGTGATTGCCCCAGCAGAGATGTTAAGATTTCGTGAGATTTTATTACAACCAGGAAGAAAAAAAAAGAGCAACATGAAACACTTTAATCCCAGTATGAGGTGAGCAGCAGTGAAATTCCCTCTATTGGTGAAAATGAGGCTGAGTTTAAAAATTTTATATATATATATATATATAYACACACACACATATATATACATGCACACATGTGTATATATATAACTATATTTTAAACTAGATTTATATATATAAATATAGTCTCTCTCTATATATAAACTAGTTATATATATATATAAATCTATTTTAAGAAATACAGCAATCAATCTACCAGGCATGGTGACACATACCAGTGATCCCAGTATTTGTAAAGCTAGGGCAGGAGGGATGAAAGTCTGAAGCCAGTGGGACCCTGTCTCAAAATAGCAACAACAAAACTCCCCCAAATTAGAAAATAGCAATCAAAATGCAAGTCTGGAATGGGGGTGGTTAAGTATGGGGGTGAGGGTGGCAAGGGTAAGGGTGGCAAATGTGGGAGCAAGGGTGTAAGTGCTCTGCCACTGTGTACTAACCCTGCCCTAGCCCGGGGCTCCTTCATCTTGAGGAATTAGTGGACTGTGACTACTCCCAGACCGCTGCCAGAAAAGCCAGCAAGATAAGCAAATGGGAGCAAGGACATGGAACGAAAGGACATGGCCAAAGAACCCTTCCTAGTCATTCTCTAGGTCACAACTTTTGGAGCAAGCATCTAGATCACTTAGTCCTCTCTCCAGGCACCGGCGAGGCCAATCCAGCAACAGGAGCCCTGTTAGCATGAGAGGAAGGACTCTAACCATCTTTTCCCTACTTAAGGAAAGTGACTTTTTTTTTTAATGTGCATTGATGTTTCGCCTGCATGTATGTCTGTGTGAGGGTGTTGGATCCCCTTGAACTGGAGTTACAGACAGTTGTAAGCTACCGTGTGCGTGCTGGGAATTGAACCTGGGTCCCTCTAGAAGAGCAGTCAGTGCTCTTAAGGGCTGAGCCCCTTAATTCCTTCATATCTCCAGGAGACAGCCCTATGGATCAAAAGAGCACAGTGTGTGTATGTGCTTGTGGGTGTGGGAGCATGTCTGTCTGTGTGTGTGTGTGTGTGTGTGTGTGTGTGTGTGTGCTCACCTATGTGGGAGAATACGAAGGGCAGAGGTTTAAGGTAGCTTTTCATGTTAGTAAGACAGGGTCCCTCACTCAATCCGGAGTTCCCTGTTTTAGCTAGAACGGCTGGCCAGTGAGGCCCTGGGATCTGCCTGTCTCTGCTCCCCTTGCCCCTCCAGCGTATGCAGCTACTACAGGCTCTTTTGCATGGGTGCTGAGAATGCAGATACAGATCCTTATGCTTGCAGTGCAGGCCCTTTACCCACTGGGCTGTGTCTCCCCATCCACAAGAGCGTACTTTTAAGGCTAGAAGGTAAAAGGAACTGGAAGAGGCGGCTTGTTCGAAGTCTAAGAAGGCTAGTCTCAGCTATACAGTGAGTTCAAGAGCAGCCTGAACTAGACAAGAGTCTAAAAAACAGAACAATGCCCCCCCACAAAAAACCCTACCCAAACAACCCTTGACTCTTGAGACGTTCACAAGACATAAAAATTTAGTATCTGCCATACCTAAGCCGCTCCAACACCAAGAAAGGAGGTAAAACAGTCTCCACAGTACAGTCCCTTTCTGATCTCAGCCAAAGCCTGGCTTCATGGAGGATACATACTGGAAAATCTCGGTATCAGAGGGCAACAACCCCAGTGTTAAAATACGTTAGTTCCGATGGCGCCCCCTGAATCGATGGCTCAGGATCAAATCGTGTATTTACAACTTAGTTAAAGGCACCGTGGTATTTAAAAATACACTCTGGGAATGTATAGGCAAGATTCATTGTAATAATTAACCTGGTTTCAACTAGGAGAATTGACTCTTGACAGACAAGGCACACACCGGGTGATGGGAGCCTGTGTGCTGGTTACTAGGCAGACCACACACCCTTGACCTCAAGAGGCACTGGACACAGGATCACAAAACATCTCCACTTCCCTCTCGCAGTTCACATCTTTCCGGCCTTCTTGCCAAGCTGAGACTGTACTCGGAGGATGTTGGGTGTCTCCTCCATGACCCTGACCAGCAGGTTGTCGATGTAGTCTTCCAGCTCTCGCACCTGGAACTCCTTCTTGCTGATGGTTTCCTTCTGTTTGAGGACCAACTGGATCAGTTCGTCGTGGGTCAGCTGTGCGTAGGCGAAGGCAGGATCTGACGGCTGGTATTTCTTTGGGGGAGGGAAAGAGGAGGGAAACGGTTACAAGCCAGCAGAGAAACCAGACATCAGAAAGGAATGCGAAGACAATGTCAGCGGCCGTTGGAGTCTCTCGGAAACTCATTTTGTTGTTATTCTTCAGCGCCTCGCTATGTAGACCAGGCTGGCCATGAACTCGGAGATCGGTCTGGCTCTGCCTCTCAGGTGTTGAGATCAAAGGTGTATGCAATCACACCTGGCTTGGAAATGCACTTCAACACAGGTTGGAACCAGGAGGCTGACTGAGAAAAGTACCATGGCACCACAAACAGCACTTAAGAAGCAGGAACCTTCGCTGGCTCATAGCCGTCAGAGCCCTGGTCTTGACTCTAGGTTCATGTTGTCAGGAAATGTAATGAGGGGGCTGGAGCCATGGCTCAGTAGTTAAAAGCACTGGCTGCTCTTTCAGAGGATCTGGTTCAATTCCTGGCACCCACATGGTGTCTCATAACCATCTGTAAACTCCAGTCCCAGGACCCTCCACTCTCTTCTTAGCCTCCTCCAGCAACACACACACACACACACACACACACACACACACNCACGCACGCACGCGCACGCGTGCACACAGGCAAAACAACCATATACACTAAAGGGGGCGGTGGTAAGGAACACAATGAGGCCTTGGTGGGAGGAGAAAGCAGCGTCAGGTAATCCTAGTGTGCACACCTGAGCCCAGCCACTCGGGAGGCTGAGGTAGATGAACCACTTGATCTCTCAAGTTTGAAACCAGCCTTTAAAACTCCTGGAGTCATACAACCAGCTATCGATACAGAGCTGGGACAAGCAAGCCCCAAGGTGGAGTAGAAAGAAGATGTGGGGGAGCACCCTCCTGCCAACACTGTTGGGTATTAGCCAGTGACATCAGTCTGCTACCCCTAGGCACCCTCTGAGACCCTACCAAAACTTACTCCACACTCTCAAAACATGTATAGCTAAAGCCAAGTGCCACCGGGCCGTGGACCTCACAGGCCACCTGAGTACATACTCTCTGGGTATGCGGTAGCCTGTCCCAAAGACTGACTGTTTCTGTTTCTGATGGGAGCGTGTATCTGGGACAGTTGTTTTTAACGAACATTTATCATCTGGGACAAGGAGACTAACTGCAAACCAAAGACTGAGCCAAAAGGAAATAAGAGATAACGGACTCAATAAGAAGTAACAAGTCACGTCAAGGTCTGAATAGGGAGTAAGAAGGCGGGCCTGGCAATCTGCAGCTTAGCAGATTTACTGATAAAACAGGGAAGCAGGACTCCTGAGCAACTCAAAGTGACTTCTGCCCAAAGAATTCCAGGGCAGTAACTGGCTTTGCCCTGAGAGCATGCCACTTTCATCTTCTACTAGGAAGATCAATAAGTCAAGTCAAGAGCCTACCACCTCCAAGCAGAGCCGGGGCAGAGTAACAGTAACAGTAATAGCAACAACAGCACTGAAGCCTCCTCCGGCAACCAGGGAGCAAACTGCCCAAGGAGACCGAATTCAGAGGAATCCTACTCCCTGGCTGCTGTTTTCACAGACACAGCAAGCTTGAATCCTAGTCAGATGGTGCATAACCGAGATGCTGGGCTATTTCTTCAACATTTGCTTCTCCATCCCCCAACCCTGCTTTTTTTCTTTCAGCTTGTTGATGACATCTTTTCAGAGGGGGTGACCCTTTCTGGTCACTGTTTTTGTTCTTGCTGTTAAGGATTAAGTTCCAGGTTTTGTGTGTGACATATCAATGCTATACCCCTGTAGTCACTGTGTGTGTGTGACCTCCAACACTATATTCAAATCGGGCATGATGGCACACACCTGTAATCCTAGCACTCAGAATGACTGCCTGCATCATGAAGTGAGTTCTAGACCAGCCTTGGCTATGGTGACACAGTATCTCAAAAAAAAAAAAGCTAAAAATCAGTTTCATGTCTACAATGTCTACAAGTGTTCTGGATATTGGACACACATGTGGATGTATTTAACAATACTAAATTATGCTTAAAAATGATATGATGAGGCTTGAGGCTGGCCGTGGAAGCACACACCTTTAATCCTGCTCTCAGGAAGCAGAGGTAGACAGGTTTGACGCCAGCCTGGGCTACATCAAGAGTTCCAGGCCAGTCAGGGTTACAGAGTGAGACCCTGTCTCTTCTTGTCAAATGCAGTTTGCCACAGAAAAGGCGTGCACTGCCGGATGGCGGTGGCACATGCCTTTAATCCTAGCACTCGGGAGGAAGAGGCTGGTGGATCTCTGTAATTGGAGGCTACCCTGATCTACAGAGTGAGTTCCAGCACACCAGGACTGTAGAAACCTTGTCTAGAAAAACCAAAAAGTGTCCATTGATGTTTCACATCAAGAAACATGCCCTGGAGGTTTGTAGATTACACCTCTCTATATAGAAGGGTTTTATTAAGAAATACTAATTAGTAGTTGAGCATGTAGCTTGGTGAAAGAGTGTGTGTTTAGCAAGTGTGGGCCCAGCATTATTAAATCTATAACAACTTGGTTCCTCTCCATCTCTTCCTTCTCTATGAGACAGGACCTCATGCAGCCCATACTGGCCTTGAGTTCCCGATCCTCCTGCCTCCACCACTCAATTCTAGAGATTCAAGTGTGTGTCACCACACACGGCTTTCTTTTTTCTTTCCTCTTTGCTGTCCCTCCATCACCTCCTTTCTGAGACACGGTCTCACTTAGCTCAGGATGGCCTTGAATTGCTGATCTTCCTGCCTTTCCCCAGTGCTGGGATCACAAGCATGCGCCGGTTTATGTGTTAATTGAGGATCAATGGGAGGACACCTCTCGGCCTTGCACTCACGAATACACAGCAGTAGCAGTTTACAGGCAGACGGGACATACGGTAGGAGAAGCACTAGTTAGGAAGAAAAAGGAGATCCGCAGAAGCGGGGCGAGCACGGGGTCTGGGGAAAAAGGAGATCCGCAGAAGCGGGGCGAGCACAGGGTCTGGGGTGGGGGAAGGAGTACTAGGAGGTGACCATAAATAATCTCAGTACATTGTATAGTCGTGTGAAACTGTCAAACACACAAAATGATTTTTTAATGGAGGTCCTAAAACAGCCAAGGGAAAAACCCAGACAACAACACTGTTGCAGTGACCTCACAAGCTTTTCCTTTACTTTAGCTCTGTGATTTCTCTCCACAAACTCTCTTATTTTGAAGTTATTTTTACAAATGCTGCTTTCTGCTTAGTACAAAGCTGCTCTTCTCTAGAAAGCCAACAGCAGTCTCCAAGGAGCTTTCTGTATTTACCTAGAATATTTACTTGGGAGGGTCCAAGACCACGAGATTTATCGCAGGCCGAGAGGCAGCAGTGAGCACACACAGGAGGAAAAGTGAGAAGGGCGCCTTTTTACTAAGTTATTTTCTCACTCAGTCCCGGGAGATAAACCCTTGATTAAATGAACTGGGAAGAGGACATAAAATGGGAATCGAGGGTCTTGCTTACTTTCTGAAAAAGAGGCGTTTGCTTCTCTCTGGGCTCAATGCCTAGTACATCAGTCAAGTCAAGCAGCCAGCCAATCAAAAATAGACAGACAGACATAGACATACAAGGGGCTAGAGAGACGGCTCATCAGTTTAAGAGCACTTGCTGCTCTTGTAGAGGACTAGGCTTGGTTTCCAACACCCACATGGTGGCTCACAACCATCTTTAACTCCAGTTCCAGGGGACCTAGTGCCTTCAACTGGCCTCCTTAGGTACCAGGCCCATACTTAATGTGAATATACACACAGGCAAAACACTCCTGCACATGAAATAAAAATAATTAAAACTAGAGTAGCAAAGCATTCTGCACTATAAGGAAGTGGGAAGGGGAACTGCTAGGTGACTAGATTTAATTATATCATCTTTATGTTGTCCTCTGGCCCAACTTCCTAGTAAATATCAGGAAAACAAACAAACAAACCAAAAACAAGAAATCTTCCTGGCAGAAAATCAAACAAACAAAAAACCTCCTGGGAGATAGTGCTGCTGTTTATATCAGCAACTATGACACAGAAGCCAGCAAATCAAGCAGGTAGATGGAGCTACAGCAGGTACAAATTGTCGGGGCTAAGCCATTGCAGGCACATGGTTCTGGCACTGGTGGTGGCTCCGAAAGCGATGCTACCTTGTTGACACATTTTACAAGGAAAGAGGTCAAGGATGGAGCTAGGTGATGCTCAACGGTTCTCAGCAATAATTATCAGTGCTGAGCCACTCTTACTCAAGACTCTGATCTCCAAAACCCAATGAATGCTTAATCCAGCTTCTGATGGCAGAGGTGGAAGGAGAGCAACCATCACCAAGCATGGCAGAACACTTGCAGGGGCTGGAGAGATGGCTCAGTGATGAAGAGCATGCACTGCTCTTCCACAGGACTTGAGTTGGCTCACAAACACCTCTGACTCTAGCTCCAGAGACTTCAATGATTATGGCTTCCTAGGGCACTTGCATTCACACCCATAGACACACGTATCCTAACTAATAAAAATACAATCTTTAAAAACAAATGCTTTTGGGGGCTGGGACTGTGTGGCCTAGCATGCCTAGTATCACACATACATACAAGAAAATCTTTCACAAGTGACAGGATACAAGTAGTACATTTTATCTTTGATTTTTTTTCTAAGACAGGGTTTCTCTGTATAGTGCTGGCTATTCTCGAACTCAGAGATCCTCCTGCCTCTGCTTTCATGCCTGGCAAAACCTTTTTTATTAAAAAATAATAACAGGGCATAGTGGTTTGCCTTTAATCCCAGCACTTGGGAGGCAGAGGCGGGCAGATCTTTGTGAGTTCAAGGCCAGCCTGGTCTACAAGAGCGGAGTTTCAGGACAGCCAGGGCTGTTACACAGAGAAACCCTGTCTCGAAAAACAAACAAACAAAAACCAAACCACGCCAAAACAAACAAAAAGTAAGGGGCAGGCCTGGATTGGTGCCTGGATTGTGGCACAAATAACTGAACAGGGCTGTCCCCTTGTTGGGACAGCTGTGAAATTGATGCCAGCCAGAGATGAGAAGACTGTTAATTCAGCAGTAAACTTCTGGATTTTGAAGAATCCCTTTGTTCTCAGGAGTTACACATTCAAGAATTTAGGAGGGGCTGGGAGACGGGTCAGCGAGTAAAATGATTGCCGTGAGGCCTTGAGTCTGGATTCCCAGCACTCACATAAAAAGCCAAGTGTGCTTGCAGGTGCCTGTGACCCCGGGACTGGAGGGCCAGAGAGAGTAGGATCCCCAAGGTTTGATAGATAGCCAGCTCAGCTGGATCAGTGAGCCAGGTCTAGGAAAAGACTGTATCTCAAAAATACAAGGTTTTAAAGACAAACAAAATGTAGCTGTGCTATATACAAATGATAGTCTGAGAAAGAAACCAGGGAAGAAGCAGTACCTTTCCAAACAGTCACAAAAGAAATATCTTGGGGGTAACTCTAATGAAGCAAGGGCGAGTCCTGTAGAATAAAAACTTGCGACACAGAAGAAATAGAAGGCCTAAGATGGAAAGATCTCCCATGGTCATGGATTGGTAGGATTAACAGTGAAAAGGGCCACCCTACCAAAAGCAATCTATAGATTCAGTGTAGTCCCCATCAAAATCCCAGCACAACTCTTCACAGAAACTGAAAGGGCAACTTCAGCTTATATGGGCACACAAAAATCCAGGATAACTAAAACAATCCTGAATAAAAGAAGTGTTGGGGTTATCACCACCCCGACCTCAAATTGAACTATAGTGCTCCAATAGTAAAAACAGCATGGTATCGGCATAGAAACAGAAATGTTCATCAATGGATCAAATTCAAGACTCAGACCTAAAATCCACACCTAAACTGATTTATACACACTAGAAAAAAAACAAAAACCCAGCATCTGTAACAAATGGTGCTGATCAAACTGGATAGCACAAGGTCATACCCATCACCCTGCACAAACTTCATCTACAGATGATTCAAGGACCTCAACATAAGGTCAGACAACCTGAATCTGACAGAAGAGAAAGTGGGTAAGAGTCTTGAACTCACTGGCACAGGAAAGGTGTTCTGAACGGAACACTGACAGCTCAGGCACTGAGATCAACTGCTAATTAGTGGGTCGTCATGAAACTGAAGTGCTTCTGTATGGCAAAGGATATTCACCAGTTACATATCCAGCAGAGGGTTAATGTCTAAAATACCAAAGAACTAAAAAAGCTGGACATCGAGAAATCAACCAAATTAAAAACTGGTTCAGAACTAAGGTGAGTTCACAAAAGATGGAACACAAATGGCTGAGAAACACTCAAGAAATGTTCAACATCATTAGTCATCAGGGAAATGCAAACAAAACTACTTTGAGACTTTATCTTAGACCAGTCAGAATGGCCAAATCAATAAAACAAAGGACAGCTCACACGATTGAGGGTGTGAAGTCAAGGGGATATTCCTCCATTGCTGGTGGGAGTGCAAATTGGTACAGCCATTATAGAAATCAGTATGGCGGTTCCTCAGGACACTGGAAACAGATCTCAAGATCCAGTTATACCACCCTTGGGCATACCCACAAAAGATTCGACACCCTACTATAGAGACATTTGCTCGTCCATTACTGTTCTACTTAGTCATAGTAGCTAGAAAATGGAAACAGCCTAGGTGTCCAGCAGCTGAAGAAAAGATAAAGAAAATACGGCACATTTACACACTGGAGTATTACTCAGTTGTTTAAAAAACTGAAATTATGAACTTCATAGGCAAATGGAGCTAGAAAAGAAATCATCCTGAGTCAGGTAACCAGACCCAAAAAGACAAATTTGGTATGTAGATGTCAGCTTTTAAAGTCTTTGATGGCAGGCTACATGCAATCTATATAAGGTTTATAAAGGTTAGGTATACGGTAAGGGGCTGGCAGAAAGGAGGATCTCCCAGGAAGGGGAGACAGAATGTATAGTTATGGAGAAGATGGAGAACCGGGGGAGACTGGAACAGAAGATTAAATGGATAGGGGAAGGGAAGAGGAAGTTAAGAGAGAGACAACTACCACTAATGGCCACTTGAGGAGTCATATGGAAACCTACTACAGCATAAGCTTCCTAAAATATATGCATACATGAAGAACTATGAATGGAGTGATCACACAACAGGGGAGGCAAAACCTCAACTAGATATCTCTCGCCACCAAGTGAAAGCTCTAGTGCCAGGAATGGGTTATAGCTAATTAAGCTATTGGCAGAGTGGCCCCGTGAAAACTCCCCCAAACCCAGGCTATTGCCAAGGCTATTGGTTGCTCTCCACAAATTGTTGGTAAAACACTATTGCTGAAGACAACACTTACATACATAACTCATTGAACACAGAGAAGTTGTACTGATGCCCAACTAGCGCCTTCCCCTGTCTGGACCAGTGCTCGTGGTACTGGAAGGTAATCTACATGCTACCAGAGGAGAGAAGACCAACCCAGCCATAAACCCTTCCATCTACAATAGTGGTCTGCCTGCACAATATCCTGGTGCAATACTGGCACAAAAAGCCAGAAGTGGTGGCACACATCTTTAATCTCGGCACTCAGGAGGCAGAGGCAGGCAGATCCCTGAGTTTGAGGCTAGCCTGAAGTACATAGTGAGTTCCAGGCCAGCCAGGGTTTTATATATATAGAGACCCACCTTTAAAAAAAAATGTAGCACAAAAGTTGTTAGGCATAACCAACCACTATCTTGGATTGGATTAAAAACCATTCCAGGAGATAACAGAACCCATACCTGACAATGCTCCAGGGGCCAAGACCCTTAGACTAGACAGGCTACGGACCTAGGAAAAGAACCCAGTGCTGCTGGAACTGAGCAATAAAATGACTCCTGGGCACTCTGTGCTACATCCAGAGATCATGTGTCACTCAGCAATCACCAGAGAAGCTTCCTCGTGCAGGAAGTGGGAACTAATAGAGAGACCCTCAATTGGACTAAGTGGAATGTCTCTATCAAATCTCTACCCTCAGGGCTCAGGGAACTCCGTGGAAGAAGAGACAGACAGAAGGAATGGAGGACACCAAGGAAATAAGTCCTTCTAGACATAACAGGACTGAGATATAATGAACTCACAGAGCCTGCACAAGTTTAAGCCAGACAGGATCCCAGTGCTGAGAGGAAAAGTGGATTCAAGTCCCCATCCCTAACCAGAAAGCCATCTCCAATTGACAACCATTTGCAAAGGAAAAATTAGTGCCTACAAGAGAGTGTCAGGGGATACTAGCCACACTTGGGGGCAGGCCCCATCCATGCCCAGCAATAGACGGCCAACACAAAACAGACTCAATGGTATTTTTGTACATTTTTTGTCTCAAATTGCTTTGCTTGGAGAATTTTTTAAACCTTATTAATCTTTTGCTTGTAAATTATTACTCCCAATTTTGTGTTTTCATGGGTTTCAATTTTGGGTATGTGTGTGTCTCTGCGTATGTGCCCTTTCTTTTGGTTTTAGTATTGTTTATATTTGTCTGTTTGTTTTGTAAAGAGAGAGAGAAAGAAGGCATGGAGTTGAAGGCATGGAGTTGAATGGGTGGGGAGGATCTGGGAGGAGGTGATGGAGGGAAGCCATGAACGGAATATATTATATGAAATAAAATTGATTTTAAAAAAAGATGAAGAATTGGAGAGGAAGACACCGGACTTCCAGTTCGGGCCTGCCACACACATGTGCGCACACCCACACAAACACCCGGAGCCATGCAAGTAATTCACATCCAAGAAATCAGAACTAAAAAAAGCCACAGGGCATACAACTTGCTTTTTTATGGTTCAGAATAAAAAACAAAACAAAAAAACTAAAACAGCAACCGCAGTGGTTTATAGAGAAAGAGCAGGAGGGAGAGGAGAGGGGGGCGGGGAGATAATGCAAACTGCGTCAAATGGGAACGACTGGCGAATCCAGATGATGGTAGACAGTTCTTTGTGCTATTGTTGCAACTCTGTAAATGTTGGAAACCATTTTTGAAATACAGTGATAAAATCCAGCACATCTGTATCAAGAATTTTATATTCTTGCCTAAAGATAAAAAAGAAGCCGGGATATGGTAGTGCATGCCTTCAATCCCAGCATGCAGGATGCTGGTGGCAGGTGGATCTCTGTGAATTTTAGAACAGCCTGGTCTACAGAGTGAGTTCAAGGATAGCTAAGGCTACACAAAAAACCCTGTCTTAAAGAAACAAAAAACAAAAAGAAGGAAGGGACGGAGGGAAGGAAGGAAAGGGAAAAGGAATCTTTTCTTTAAAGAGAACTGCCAGATGAACATGGTGGGGGCACCTGTGTAACACTAGCACTCAGGAGGCTGAGTCATAAGGATTGCCTGGGCCAGTCGGGGCTACAGAAATTTTGTCTTTAAGACAAACAAAACAAAACAAACAAAAACCACCACCATACTCAACAAACATACAGTGCCAGTGGCAATCATGTTGCTAGAGACAAGAAAGAATGCAGTGAAAAATAAATAATTATAAGGAAATGTAATTATCCATTTAATGGACAGTCTGGGGGCCCTTAGAGGTTATCACACTCCAGACACATCAGAGGTCTGCATAAGTAATTCCCAGAATTGCCCAACGTCTATAACTTTTGCTGTTGTTTGTTCTGAGACAGCATCTTGCTATGTTGCCCAGTCTGGTCTCCAGACTAAATGAGCTCAAGTTCTCCTCCCATCAGACCCCTGCGTAGCTGCACAGACAGAGGCCAGCTGTAATGGTGACTCTAAATATGCAAGCTTTGCCAATGGTAGCAAACATGCCAGATTCTCAGAACACATACCTTTATAATGGCTTCGTTGATCAGGTTCTCACTGATGATGGCAGCAGAGCCCAAGCTAGGGTTTGTAATCTTGGTGGCTGTTGTGTTCATCGGCTTCACGGGATGAAGCCTAGAAAGACAAGAAAAGGATCCTTAAACTTTCCGTACCCACAAAGCTGAGAACTACCCATCTCAAAGGAGGCTGCCAGCAAGACGAGCAAGGGAGAGGGGAATCATCTCTGGCCCAACATCCAGCTTATGCCTTAGCTCCTGTGGAATTCAACATCAAATGGATCAGAGAGCCACACACAACCACCAAAGCTCATCTCTGGCTCGGGGAGTAGGGATGGGGGGGTCCCAATAGACACTAAGTCCCTCAGTCTGCTTATAGACACAAGAGCATTAAGACAGTCTCTTAGGCTGGGATGTAGCTCTGTGGTATATAGTACTGGCCCAGCATGCCCAAGGCCTCTGGTTCCATCCCCAGCGCTGCAAAAAAAGTTTTTAATTAAAACAAACAAACCAACCAAACAATGTTAACAATACAGAAGACAGAAAGGAAGTTTCTCATCCTCGCAGGTGTCTACAGTAAGGGAGAGTGCAGAACATGCGAGCTGCTCTTTGAGTGGTCCTCAGAGGACGTCCTCAGCTTTACTCTATTCTACCATTCCACCTCAGCTGGCTTCTGAGCCCCTGGAGACACAAGTGCCCCACACTTCCGCAGCTACAGAGCTGTCACACTGCAGTAGCATTCCTAGGTTATCTTTGAAGACTACTGTGTCTCCTTGCTACACGTGCGGCTGCATTCTTGAGTTATTCCAGGCACAAAGTACATGGCCCTGCAGTGACAAGCCTTGCCGGCGAAACGGGCAAATTCTGACATCAGGTCATCCGTTTGTTTTGAAGACATGGTCTCTGCAGGTAAAAGCAAAGAGAGGGCAACTTTCCCATGCACAGACAATCTCCCCCACTGGCTCTCACCTGTGCTTGGCTGCCCCCGCTCCAGCGCTTGGCTGAGCCGAGACTGGATGTATCTCTGAGGGTGTGACCCAGGCTTGGAGAAGTGGCTTCTTCTTGCCAAAATTTTCAACTTTACCAGCGGAGCCTTCTGGGGTTGCTTTTATTTGAGACTTGGCTACACTGGTGTAGTGGTCATTGGAATGTGGAGAGCTAGGCAAAGAGTGTGCAGCAGGAAAGGTCTCAGAGGGTGGGGGTCTAGGCACAGGAGAGCCCTGGGGTGTGCGGAGAGGCGAGCCTGGCCTCCCACTCTGCTCCAGTTTCTCTTCCTCGGCAGAACCAGGGCCTGGTAACTGTTTATTCACACCTGAGCTCTCACCAAGACGGGGCTCAGCAATTCCTAGTGCTGCTGTCTGCTCGGAAGGAGCCACTCTGGGAGATTTTGGCCTGAAGTCATGTAGATTCTCCACAAGCACCGACTCACGTGTCCTGCCACTCAGCCCCTCTGCCTTCTCCAGACCAGAAGGTGACATGTTCACGGGTGAAACTCCTGCTTGTAGATCAACCAGCTTTTCTGCCTCTCCTCCATCTCTAGCCTCATCTATTCTTTCATCATCTGATGCCACTTCGGGAATGGAAGGAAGAGACAAGCTTAGATCAGCCATGATAGGAGATTTCACATCAGAGGCAGATGGGAGGTCACTTAGCGGGTCAGACAGCAGGCCTTCATGATCGCTGGCTTTGCTCTGATACTGAGTCATAAGGCCATCATTCTCCACAACTCTCCAGAGTCGGGTGCCTCTTGCTGGGCTGGCTTCATTCGTGGGATCTTCTGAGAAACTCTCGCTTTCAGCAGGAATGATGGGCTGAGCTGCCGTGGTCACAGGTTCCTCTCCTGTGCCTTCTGTGTGGGGACACTCAGGAGACTCCGCATCAAGCCTGCCTCCAGCAACAGGCCCTTCACGTGTCAGCTGCTGGGGGTGACTTTCGTCCTCCTCCTCAAGCTCAGTGCGTTTTTCTGTTTCTTTTTCCACGAAGAGTTGTTCAGAGAAGGACACACGCTTCTTGACTTTCTTTTCACCTCCACCGACATTTGAATGGATCTCATGTTTCCTTGCTATGCTATCAAATAGGGAGGCCGCCTCTTCCTCTTGAAGAGGGGGTGCTGCTTCTTTGCCTGCAGGAGCCATTCCACCATCGTGATAGTTCTCTACAAAAGACCTAGACTGACGCTCAGAGTCTGTCTTTCCCCCTGTGGGGGACTTCTCAGCAGGGGTCGCACTGCTGCCACTCCTGAGCCAAGGCCCCGAGGGTAGGTCCGGGACTTCTCCAAGTGAGGGGGCCCAGTGTTGCTCTGGGACAGGAACCTTCACATGTTCTTTGTGCTGCCTCATGGAGTTCTTTCCTGACTCCTCACTGCCGGCTTCCTTCCCTGTGCCTGTCTCCCTGGTCTCACCCCCTGAAGACTCTTCCGTCCCTTTCTGCACTGGGATGGTCAGTTGTTTAAAAGGTGGTCCCAAGGCAGAGGAACCAGTGTTCGGAGCTGGCATTACACTCTCCTTCTGAGAGACAGCCTTGAGGAGCAAAGGAGGTTCTTCAGCATCAACCTCCCCCTTGCCTGTGGGGGGCCAGTGTTCAATTGGAGTGGATGTGGAGAGGGGAGCTGCCAGGGGAGATGAGAAAGAGGAGGAGGCAGAAGGACTTTCAGAGGATTGTGTCTCTGAGTCACCTCTCAGGTCAGAAAAGAGAGGGGCCTGAGGAGAGCTGGAAAGAAGATTAGGAGAGAAAGCAGAGTCAGGGGAAGGAAGACTGGCTTTGGGTTGGGCCTCTGGAGGTACGTCCAGTCTGCAAAAAGGACAAAATAAAATCTGCAGGTCAGTTGCAGATGCATTTTAAGAAACATAAAAATACTCACTGAAGAGGGACAGGGGTTTTTTACATTTGGGGCAGAATCTACAAAGCCAAGGGAACAGCAATTCTTGACATACAAATGGATCGCTTTGTGTCTCTCCAGTGTTGGGGAATCAACGCCTGGGCCTCATACATGCTAAGCAAATACTCCACAACTGAGACACACTCTCCCCACAGGAAGAGACACTGCTGGGCACCAAGCACATCTGTCACACAAGGGAAAGATTCAGCTGGAACAACAGGCAGCCTACAGTTCCTTTTAAGACAAGGTGACAAGTATGGACGTTGAAGAGAAAAGTACACCTGTGCACAATCTCCAAAGAGTTTTGCCCCCTCCCAATACCAGAGAAATGTCAACGTGAAAGTCACTCAGAAAAGCTGCTCCTTCTTGATGAGTCTGGTGCTTATGATCAGGTACAGGAGACAAAGAACGACCACAGCTACACTAAAGGGGGAACCAAGGGTCTCTCGCACCAGCAAACAGAAGCCAAGTGCCAGGAGGAAAGGCAGCCATCTCCACTGGGCAGCGTGCGGTGAAACCTTAAACCCAGGTTCTGCCCATGTACCAACCACAACCATGAATGCTCAGAATCAGCCACAGACTCTCCTTTCACTAGAGTCTGGTTAGCTCACTGAGAAAAACAACCCCCCCGCCCACATATGGCTGAGCTGTGGCTTTAGGCTGGGAAACACCTCTGCTCTTTGTGCTGGGCAAGCCAGGCCAGCAGAGGTGACTGGTTCAAATGACTTAAGACTAGCAGACTTCTGCATACACATCCTGAAACTGACCAGGTTTGCTCTAGTGGAGATTGCTAAATGCCAGACAGTGGCAGAGAAAGACCCCATATGTAAAAAACTAATTTACCTAGGCTTCACAGCTTTGGTCCGCGGGGCCCTCACGGTGGGAACTGGTGGCTTCGGTTCAGACTTAGGCTCCAGGCCAGCTTCTGGGGCTGAGATCTGCACATCTTCAAAGCGGTTCAGGGAGTTGCCCCTCTGCAAGGTAGCAGGTACGACATCTCTCTCAGACCATCTCCCAGGGTCTTCCTCCCTCAGCTGTGCTTCCACGTGCGTGCCCTGCCTTTCCTTCTCTTTCTCTGAGACAGTGGGAAGAGGCTCGCCTTCACCACCTTTAGCCGCATCTTTCTTTCCTGTCACCAGAGAAAGCAAAGAGGACTTCTTGCTCTCCTGCTTCTTGCTCTCTTTTGTTTCTTTTGGAGTCTCTGCGCTTGCCGGAGACTCGCTCTCTCTACCATCCTCGCTGGTCAGAGATCGGTAGGATGGCAAAGACACGGGCTTCACAGAATCCGTGGTGGAAGCACCGGACAGTTGTCTGTCAGAGGGTACACCGCTACCTCCTTCCCCTGATTCCTTAGGAGACCGGGCAGCCAGGTTTTCAGTGGATGAGAATAAATGCCTCTTCCGGAAGCCCTGCGGGGATGGGGAATTTGAAGGGCTGCTGTCCCCGATCTCACTCTTGGCCTCTGTCTGCTCCATATAAACATGGTTCCCGTTGATACAGAGGTTAGATCTTGAAAGGGAGTCGTTCTTAGAGCGGAGGCCACCGAGGAAGGAGAGCCCTTCTTTCTTGGGAAGGCTGAAGTTGGTCTGGTTCGGCTGTGCATGATCCATGCTGGGTGTTCTCTTGTGGGACATGACTGGGAAGGAAGTAAACCACAGAGGGTTAAGTTCTGGAGAGACGGTTCAGGGAGTGGAGGTATTGACTGCAAAGCCTGGTGACCTGAGCTAAATACCCAGGACCCCCCCTAGTCAAAAGAGAAGTGACTCCTACGAGCTAGCCTCTGACCTACACACACACTAAACAAAGAAATGAAGCTGAGGATAGAACTCAGAAGCAAAGCATTTGTCATCATGCCCAAGGCTCTAGGAACAAAAAGGAAAAAAAAAGAATGAAAGAAAGAAAAGAAACTCCATGAGTGAGTGATCTGGGGCACAGCTCAGTGATGAGTTCCTGATAAGCCATGTATGATGCCAAGAGCATTGCAAAGACAGGAAGAGGGGAGGCGTGGATGTGGGGGTGGTAATAAGCAGTTGCAGCGGGCAGTGGCATCTGTCAATCTATCAGCATTTACACGCGTCTTCAATCGTGGTAACCGATAGGAAGGTGCTGGTGCTGCCTATGCATCCTACAACGCACAAGACGGTTCCCCACAAGAATTATCAGCCCAGTCAGTCAGTGATGCTGAAGTGAAGAAATTCTGTGTTAAACCAATGGAAAAGGCAATGTTCTCGGAAGAGTAACAGAATTTGGCGGCTAAAAGGGATTCAGTAATTGAAGGTGGAGTTCGAAATACACAACTCGGGTTAAGGAGACTGGACTATTTAGCTTCCATCAGGGACGTACCACATGGGAGTTAAGCACACGATAGAAGCTCAGCAGACACGTAAGGAATTAACGAAGTATCAGACATACAACACTGTCCTGTTATAACATGGTCGGTCCTATAGTTTTATTTTTTCATGTACAATAGGTGCTGGGGCTATGGGTCAGTGTTAGAGCACCTGCCCAGCATACTCAAGGCCCTGGGCCAGATCCCTAGGACTGTGAGAAGACAAACAGCAGGGGGAAAAAAAACACTAAAAAAAACCTCCAATGCACTTATTCTGTGAGCTCCAAAGCCTGGGAGAAGACACTTGTATTCTCTTAGGAAAGAAAGCCTTAGTGAACTTCATCACCATCATTGCTGTGGTAACTAAACCCCAAATCCCAAAGACCCGCCTCTTCCTTCTCAGAGCAAAGTCAGGCAGACCAGGGAAGCGGGTGAGTGGGCAGAGAAGGAACTCACCATCCGAGGTGGAGGAGGACTCATCCTCGTCATCGTCCCACCGGGACTGCAACTCTCCGGGACGGAGCATCACTTTGTCTGGCTTGGATGTAGGCAGGACTGACATGGACTGGGAGAGTGGCGTCTTCTGCAAATTCGACTTGGAAAACAAAGTCTTGATCTTTGACTTCTTTTTCTTGTCTTTGGAGGAAGACTCCTCATCGCTGTCGACCGAGGGTGTCATGCTGGGGACAATGGCTGAAGCAGTGTCCGATGCGCTATCCTTATTCTTCCCTTTGATCTTGTCCTTCAGTTTTCCAAAGGGATTCCGAGACTTATCCTTCATGGAGAGGTCAAACATGCTGGCAGTCATGTTGTTTCTCATAAACTGGATATCGACCTCAATTTCTCCTCGCTCTTTGCCCTTCTTTCCTGGCTTGGACTTCAAGGTGTACCATCTAGAGGAGGAAAGGACGAGAGGTTACCTTTGGATGGGAGCAGCTCCAATGGAACCCTGACGCCATCAGTGAATTCTCTCTGCTGCTCCAACCTCTCATACAAACGCTCTTCTACACTGTCTCAGGGAGGAGCAGGAAGCAGGGGATAACACAGATCTGTTTTATTAGCCATTCATTTCTGTACTGCAAGGGATGGAACAAGGGCCAACGTTGAGCAGAACAGGCAAATGTTCTGCCCTCAAGCCACATCCCTAGCCCTATACTTTACACAAGGGTAGCCCAATGCATCTTACTAGGGATTGGACCTAGGGCTTTGAGCATACCGTACAAGTACTCTATACCATTGAACTCTATCCTCAACCCTTATAATCACCTAGAATAATGATCCAATAATGAGATTTTTCTAAAAATAAAGAACTTGGCACAGTGACGCAGCCTAGAGTCCCAGATATTGGGGGTGGGGTACACGACTTTGAGGCCAGTTTAGAACATACAAGACCCCACCTTAGTCGGGTATGGTGGCACACGCCTTTAATCCCAGCACCTGGGAGGCAAAAGAAGGCAGATCTCTGTGAGTTTGAGGCTAACCCTGTCTACATATCCAGGACAGCCAGAGATACATAATGAGATGCGATCTCAGAAAAAAAGGACAGGAACTAACAGAGACCAACAACTGGACAATATGCAGAGAATGAGAGACCTTGAAACATTCAGTCTTAAGTGGGGCATTGCCATCAAATCCCTCTTGGGGGGAAAAATTCTAGTGTGTTTGTTTTATTTGCCTGCTTGTTAATGAGAGCAAAAAGGCATGGAGTTGGGTGGGTAAGAAGATAGGAAGATCTGGGAGAAGCTGGGAGAAGGGAAACCATGATCAGAATATATTGTATAAAAATTATTTTTAATAAGAAAAAAGAATAACACTCAAATCCCTACCCACAAAATGCAAGACCCCACCTCAAAATAAAGAGAAGAATTCTATCAAATTAGTTCCAATGTCATATTTTCCTTCAGCAAGTACAGTTAAGTTATTATACAAATTTATACATAAACACCAGACGGCTCAGCAGTTAAGAGCACTGGCTGCTCTTCCAGAAGATCCTGGTTCAACTACCAGCACCCATATGGTGGCACATAACCATCTGTAACTCCAGTTCCAGGAGATCCAACACCCTCTTCTGCCTCCATGGGAACTGCATGCATATGGTACACAAGCATACATTCAGGCAAAACACCAATACACATAACATTTATAAAAAAAATTAAAGCTTACAGAAAGGAATAAAGCCTGGCAAAGTGAAAGAAAATACAAAATACAGCTTCAAAAACAAAAAGAGGATTTTTTTAAAGCTACAAATGACAAATATTGTATTAGGCTTCTACTTACATGAGGTACCCAGATACCCAGAGCTGTCAAATTCATTGAAATAGAAAGTGGAATGGTGGCTGAGGGAATTGGGGGATGGGCATAACAGAGAAATAATGCCTGAAGAGTACTAAACTCTAGTTTAAACAGAAAAAAATGAAAAGATTCTGGAGACAGATGGTGGTGCTGGTTACACAATGAGAACAGAACGGATACATAACTGTACACCTGAGGTGGCTAAAATGATAAATTTTAGGCTGGGAATGTAGGTCAATGGTGGAACACTTGCCTAGCATTATGAAATGCCTAGGGTTCAATCCCCAGCATCATAAGAAATAAAAAGCTAAATTTTACATTTTGTCACAATTGGAAGTAATGAAAAACTGACCTGAAAGCACTCACGTTGGACTTAGCTATCAGAAAAGAATGTTTCAAACATCACAAGTGTTTTACATGGCCCTTTGCAAGCTACTTGAAGACGCGACAAACGAAGGCGTACCAGACCTACTCAGACTGCAAACTTCAGAAAGGGGCATCTCCTTGACATTCATTTTCCGTCGGGAAACCTGATCTCTGGTGAACTGGGAGCCCAGTTCGTTGCAGGTGCAATGTGGGACAACCAACTTCAAATACCTGGCCTCCAGAGAGCCAGCCAGCCACAGGCCATCTCACAAATGGAGAACTTTCTGGTTTTTTTTCTTCAGTGACCTACTTAAGAGCCCAGGGCTGAGACTTTAAGGAAACGATGGTTTTGTCCAGATGAGCACAACTTCCTCTCTCACCTCCAACTGCAGCTCAGCAGAAGCAAACCTCCCCCTGCTATTTGGCTCACCCGGCACACAGGGAAGTAGAACCCGAGCTGTGAAACGGCACTTGCAGCATGCCCTGCAGCGTGTGCACTTGAGCTGCACAGGAGGAGGGGAAGGAGGCTTAGACATTGCAAGGATCCCAGTGCTGGTGCAGAGTAGCAAGGCTTCTCCATTTTCTGAGCTCCTCTTCCTTCTCCTCTGCCAGGAGGCTTACTGATTCTCCTGATTCATTTTCAAATCCTTTCTGAGGAGGGTTTAAGATTTTTTTTCCCCTTTTGTGTGTGCGCGCGCATACACAGAAGTGAGTATGTATGTGTGCAGAGGCTGCTGGGGTTCTAGGGATGAAATGCAAGTCCTCCTGCGTGGTGGGCAAGTGCTCTACTGCAGAGCTAAAGCCCAGTTCATATACTTTCAACTTAAATATCCCAAAATAAAAGGAGAGAGGGGACACTCCGACACAGCTTGCCACCTGTCATAACCCGTAAGATGACCGCTGAAGATGCAACACACACAACTGCCAGGAAGAACTGGAAGTGCCCCAACAAACGCAGCCAAGACCCAGCAAAGTGAAGTGAGATGCCGGTCAGGACTGGCAAGTAAAGTAGTAGTCAGGGAGGACCAGCGGCAGCTGGGAGATGCAGGTCTCTTCTTCATTCTCCCAACAAGCCTCCTTATCTTTCCAGTACACTGTTCTAGGGCAAGGCCTGGCCTGGAATACTTTGCATATTTATCAAGAGGTCGAGAGGATTATTTGTGTTTTTCTTCCCTGATGGTCAGGTGGTAAACGCAGTTGCCTTGGTGATGAAAGGTGTCTGGCTTTTGTAATATTACTAGCAGGCACCTGAAAAGGAGAAGTGGCTGAAAGTTGAATGTAAAGCTCAGCTGGCCACAGCAGGGGCTGCAGGCATCAGGGCCATCCAGGAAGAAGGGGCTGCCCCACCCCCACCCTCACCACAGTGCTTCTCCGCTAGTCTTCTGAGGCATGCAAACGCATCCAAAGCCTTCAGAACATGCCACCTGACCATTCCTGGTAGCAGGCTTGCCTTTCTAAAGGTTACTTGGACCTAAGCAAACTTGTACCCAACCCCAGAATGCTCCCCACCAATTATTACCCGCTGCCCAAGCACTGGAGTGGGACTGGCTTTGGAAACTTCCAGCACCACAGGTGAGCAGAAACCTCACCAGCTGTTTTTGCTGCTTATCTTCACAAGCAAACCTGAAGTTAACCAGCCCACAGCCGAGGAAGTTCCAGGGCTTCCTTTAGGGGTGTGAAAAGCAGAGTTGGAATCATAGGTAGAGCAAGCATCCCAACGAACGCCATCAAGAGTGTTCCCACTACAGCAAAGAAAGAAATGTTTTGGCCAATACAACCCTCCTGCTAAAAAGCCAGACCACCAAGATCTTGATGCTTGACATCAGCCTAATCAGAAGCCACTGTGAAATCGCCTGGCAGCCAACAGACAACATAATTTTGTTTTCTTGTTTCGTTCTTTTTTAAAAAAAAAATTCTTTATATGCATTACATCCTGACCAAGTTTTACCTCCTCTACTCCTCCCAGTGGCCCCCCATCTATTCTCTCTCCCCTAGATCCATTCCTCCATTTCCAGAGGGAGAGAGCAGGCATCCCAGGGATAACAACTGGGCACAGCATAACAAATTATAATAAGCTAGGCACAAACCCTCCTATTAAGGTTGAACAAGGCAACCCTTTAGGAGGAAAAGGGTCCTAAGCGCAGGCAAAAAGTCAGAGATCCCCACCTCCAACACACACACTGTTAAGAGTCCCACAAGACCACCAAACTACGCAACCAGAAACCATACATACATGCTCAGACCCATGCAGGCTCCCTGATGCAGGCTCCCTGATGCAGGCTCTCTGAGCCCCTATGAGCCTGCTTAGTTGATTCTGCGGGTTGCATCCTCATGGTCAGACAAGATAGTCCAGAGAATTGTGTCCCAATTATTAAAATTTCCTCAGGAGTCTCACGGTGAGGAAAGGAAAAGGAAGAAGTCTGGTGCCGGCTAGAGGAGGAAACTTCTCCCAAGGAAGAGATTTCACAGAGTTCTGGCAACTTACCATATGACTATTTTACAGGGAACACTGGAGACTGGTAATGATGGATACGAGGTGGGGGTCACGCCATGACAGGACTGCTTAGTTATGCACAGCATTTGCCCTGTATTTAAACCCACCTCAAGTCAGACTTGAGGGCTGCCAGACCTCCTCCCACTGTGGCTGTGTTGAATACACCCCCTTTCCTGCTTTTCAGCACTACTTGTCTCTTTAGGGGCACACTGGGGCGGTGAGCAAGCCTTTGATCTGCCAGAGCCTAGGCTTTGAGCCTGAAAACTCCATTAACAAAGTTCACGAATCACGCCCTCTGGAATTCCAAATCGGATTACGGGTGTGGGCTTCAATATTATTATCAACACCAGTTTTTGGTGCTTGTCTTTTTTTTTTAATTCACTTAATTCCTGTCCCCTCCAAGAAGCAGTTAATAAATAATCTCCGACCCAGCATGGCCACACAGCATAGGGCTGCAGTGTAGGTGTCAGCATTACCTTTCACATAGAGCCAGAAAGCGTCCGTTAATCTTTCGATCAGGGTTGGGCTCATTTTTCTGTCCAAAGGGCAGAGTGCAGCAGGAAAGCCATAATCCCATACAAGAAGTTGTATTTTTAAGCCCACGATATGAAAAAAGTCATTCACCTATCAAAAAATTAAATCCTATGATTTTTGTATATGAGGCAAGGGCTCCATCACCAAGATATATCTATCTTCTCCTAGAAATAGGGCCCACTTTTGTATTCTCCCAACTGAAAAACATAAGTTATCCAAATAATCTACTTCGTGGTGTTTATGTAGGTTTTTTTGGGGGGGTAAGGGTTATTATTTTATTCCAAGATAACGTAAGACAGCTAAAAATACACAAATTGTTGATTATGTTTCCTAGATATACACAGAGGTGTCTTAAGGAGATAAGCAATCACATTTATAATCTAGCACTTGGGAGATGGAGGCAGGAGGATCATGAGAGACTGGTCTTGGGCACACAGTGAACAAATCCTGTTCTTGTTGGAAGGACAGGAAGAAGGGAGGATAAATTAGGGGATGCTGAAGAAGACAAGATCTTCCTCCATAGATGAGGGAAAATATGAGTTCTCCCATTGCAGCCCTTCACATGTAAAGCTCACACTGGGGAGTAAAGGGCTGCCAGGAGCGCCTCAGAATCACCCTGGGGCTGGAGTGAACATGCTTGTCATATTCCAGAAGGTGGCCAGATGTACAGAAACCATGGTCTTCAAGATCCCATGCAAACATATTTATGCTTTGCACCACAGTTACAGGGGAGAAGAGGCCCATGGTTAGCTAGGGACTGCCTCCTATTTCATTAAAAAAATCTGAAAATTGCATTTATTTGTGTGTATGTGTGTGTGTACACACTGTATGTATAGGGGAAATCGTGTTATGGTGAGCACACACCACAGGAGTTGGTTAGGAGGGGTTCCTGGGTACAGAAGGGTTTGGCACTAAGTCCCTTTACTCTCTGAACCTCACCACTGGTCCTGCTGCCAACTTCTGACTTTAAACATTGGGACAACTGCTGGAAACTTTCTCACTGTGAAGCATGCAAAAATACTCCATGTAAAAAGACACCCCTACTAAAGCACAAATTCTGCGCAAACAAGACTCTCAACTCACTTAAGGCCCAATGGACTACAGAGACACCTGTCTTGGAAAACTAATACATGTGCATCTACTCTGAACCTCAGAAGGGTCCAGAAAAGGGAAGGCCAAGAATACCACCAGCTCTGCCACTCTAGACACACAGAGTTCATTTCAAAGTCTCTGGGTCTGGCTTAGACTTCAGGGTCAGCACAACTACACACTTCCCTTTTCAGGGCAAATCTCAACTACCCGCTGTAGCACAAGTCAGTGTCATCCCCATGGAAACCCAGCAGCATCAGGACCTGGAGGGTTATGGCTCCTCCAGGAGGAAGGAAGAACAGAGCAGCGCCCTAAGGGGTCAGGAAGCAAGACAGTCTTTTCCTAGACTGAGGTGTCTTGTGAAGCAGCTCGAAAACCGTCTTCCCTGGGGATTATAAGTAGGGCAGAATGCCATGCTGTGGGCTGCTGAGATCCAAACATCTGTGCCCTGGATAGCACGGCAGCAGTGCGGAGCAGTCACGCAGAGTGGCAGGGCGGGGACGCTTATGACCTGTATCACGTTGGCAGTGTGTACTCCACAGCCGCTGTGCAGTTCAGCAAGTTTCGTTGTGGAACAAGGTGGGTAGGTGGCAATAGGGCCCGACTTTGATTACAGAATTACCCACTGGCTAACCCTCCTCTCCCGAACCTTCCTTCTGCCCACTGTCAGTGGCCGGAAGAATGAGTCCACCCTGAGCAGTGGACGGCTCCTGCTGTTGCTTTAATTTCCGCCCTCTAAAACAGCCGTTTTAGTAGCACTGAAAAGCTACTTATGAGGAGTCACCAAACTCAGTCCTGAGAGCTGGTAAGCGACACGAAGAAGAAAACAAAGGAAGGGCAGGTGAAGAAGGATTTGGAGCAATGAGACGGCTTAGCAGATAAGGATTTGTGGCTGGCCTAGATGTCTGGAGTTAGGTCTCTGGGACTCATGTGGTGGGAGAGAAGCCAACTGACTCAAGCTATCCTCTGAACTTTATATGTGCACATCTCTCTCTCTCTCTCTCTCTCACACACACACACACACACACTCACACTAAAGTAAAACAATGCTTTCGGTACTTTTATTACTGTCTGGTCTTTAGAAATTTTCTTAGAAAGTGATCAAACCAACAGAGCATGGTGGAGTTTGCTTGGAATCCAGGACTTGACTTGAGGCAGGAGAATTTGAGAGAGTTTTAGGCCAGCCTGAACTACATAGCAAGATCCTGTCTCAAAAACAAAAACGCCCCCTCACATACATACAAAAGACATGTTACAAGGAAAAGAAAAATCAGGTATTTTTTTAGAAGCGCACTCAATCCCGTGCTAATCCAACGACTACTGTTTCATACATCCTCCTTAAATTTACTTCCTGTATAGTTGAACAGCTCCAAGCTGATCTAACCCTTCTCTGGTTCCAGTTCCCCCTGAGACAAGGCTGAGGGACCCTGCCTCAGAAGGATGTCATAAAGTTTAGATTATTTAATATATGTAAGTGACTAGAAGAAGGCTTGCTGTAAGTCTTAGCTATAATTACTACTTAGCCAGAATCAGAATGCATGGGCAGTTTTATTTGCAGCATATGGCACACGCCTTATAATCATCATACCACCAATTCCAATGGCTGCATGACATCCTGATGTAGGAGGGTCATCTGTCTATGTGTTACTTTCATTGATTAATAAAAAAACTGCCTTGGCCTTTTGATAGGCCAGCCCTTAGGTGGGTGGAGTAGACAGAACAGGATTCTGGGAGAAAGAAAGCAGAGTCAACATCCCACCCCCTGAATACCCTACAACTGACCCAGTCACAAGGTTCCTGACATGAAAATGGGGAAGACAAACAGTTCTAACAATGTTACCAAATACTCAAACATGCCCACCTAATCTAAGTATCGATGGACTTGCATTTGAAGACGTAGGAAAATATTCACCTATGTAATTAGTATTACAAAATTTCCATAAGGATTTTTTTTAATGGAAGAACTTAAAAATAACGTGATCGAAGTATATGTTCTGGAACTTATTGGGGGATATAAAGATCATCACCAAAGGCTTTATGGCTTTTATACCAGTGGGTGGGTGGAACCCAGAGGCTCCTGGGATTAGCAGTGCCAGGGGGCACCACAGTCGGTTTAAGCACATATGGATCAGGGTGCTTCTAAGCAGAAAACAATTCTAAGCACCCTTATTAAAATATTTTCTAAGAATTAGAAATTTTAACTCAGCCAGGCAGTGGTGGTGCATGCATTCAATCCCAGCACTTGGAAAGCAGAGGCAGGTAGATCTCCTCGTTTGAGGCCAGCTTGGTTTACAGAGCCAGTTCTGGGACAATCATGGTTACAAAAGAGACCCTGCCTCAAAAAACAAAAAACTCATTTTTCAACATGTAAGCCTATATTTTCTAAAGTTATCTACTTATGAAGTTGATCGTATTTAAGATAGCCACAAATGGTACTACTGTATGATGAGACCTGGGACCTCAGCTCTTGCAGGGATATAATGGCCACCCAAGTATCACGTTTGGCCTGGCAAGGAATTTATCATGACAGTGATGTCCCTCACAAAAAGAGTTTAAGGGCGGGAAAAGAAAGAGCCTAGTCTGATGCTCCCCCCTCCCCACCCCTGTGCCTTGGCCAAGACAAAAGAAAACAAACTTCAGGGATCAACATCAAAGACCACTCCATCCGCCCCTCACCCTGTACACAAATGAAATGTGCTCCCCTCTATGAGCTCCTGGCAAGGGAGCAGAGAATCTGGGATTTATATTATAATCACTGGCAAGTTCAAAGCAGGAAGAAAACATACCCAAAGAGTTTTATTTTAAAATCTCATCTTAATAACAAATGATTAGTAAAAATGAAAAATTCCATGCTGGTGAACTGCAGGTCACATTCACTGACCATGAGAGAACGGAGCTCTGAGAGGCCCCGGCCCTGAGCAAACACACCATGACTCAGGCTGCTGTACCTGCCCTTCAAACCAGACATTCTTGGTGATAACAAGAGGCCTTTTTAGACCAGGCTTTCTGGAAGCCCTAGTTCTTCTGGAGGTTAGCTACGTTCTTGATCTCAGAAGAGCACACACACAAAAAAATGAAGTGTGCTGGGGGGGGTGGTGGTGGTGGTGGTGGTGCACGCTTTTAACCCCAGCATTTGAGAGGTAGAGGTAGAGGACCTCTGTGAGTTCGAGCCCAGCCTGGTGTACAAAGTGAGTTCCCAGATAGCTAGGACTGTTACACAGAGAAACCCTGTCTTGAAAAACCAAAAAGAAAGCAGAGGAATTGTGTAGTGGCCCATCTCTAGCAATACTTCCCTAAGTATTGCTTGTAAATGCTTTCCTTTGGGGTATCTCAAAAGCTGGCATCCAGGCAAGATCCTCACAGCTGCCTTTCTTCTTTCCAGGGCACATTCCTCATGTTCCCCAGGGACACCCTGGAGCCTTGGTTTTTCTTTACCAGACTATCAACACATTCCTTCAGGAAAAGAGGCTCTCTTGGCCAGGTGTGACGGTAACCTCCTGTACCTCTAGTACAGGCAGAGCTGGAGGATGGAGGGCTGGAGGCCAGACTGGACTACGTGTTTCAAACCAACCCACTCGACAAACAAGCCAAAACCTTGAATGCCAACTACCATGACCACAGGTACCTCAGCTATTAGCTCTGCAAGCCACTCAATGCGGCTCAACAACGACCAAGTCCCTTATCACACAATAAACAAGACAGGAGTGGTCAGGTGAAAGCAGACACCTCAGGCATGGTTTCTTGGGGGGGGGCATGACCTCTGTCTGTCTCAGGGCACACTGTGGAGGACAAAGAGCCACTTGCTAATACAAGGCTTGGGCATAGTTTTTCTGGAGTTCAAAGGCCCTGAGATTTAGAGGCCTGTACTGGATCCAGAACAAAAGGTCACGCTGGGAATTGCTTTAAGATGAAAAGATTAAATGGCCTCCTATTGCTGTCTTCCATCTGAGTCCTGAGCTCCCTACCCTCTGGAGCTAACCCAGAGCTAGCTGTACCTCCTGGAGGAGAAAGAGAAAAGCAGCACTTCCCAGGACAGAGTGCTTTGATGACCTAAGCAACTATATGTTGGAGCTGATGCCATTTTAACAAGTACATATACTGCTTATAATATAATTATTATATTTCAAAGTCAATAGCTACAGTTCAAGTGGCCTATCAGATACTACTTATAAAACTCTTTCTCGGATGGTAGCTATAGAAACACAGGAAAGGTCTTTGGACAGAAGGGAACTTAGCAAGATGACAAGGCCCAAGGCTTTTCAACACTCGCCGTCTCGGATGTGAAACAGATGGTTCATTTTCACGGCCTTGGTTTTTCTACAGGGCTGCTCTCTCCACTGTTGTGTTATATTAGGTTTTCCTTGAAACCATGACATCATCAATTCACAAAGCACACCAATGAGGTTACACCAGTCACACAATACCACACTCGGCCTGCTATGAAACAGCCAGCATTTGTAGACATACACAGCCACACCCTGCTTTCAACAGCATGCCCGAGTCATTCATTGCAACCGAAGACTCAACTCACAAGTGGCACTGCCCAAAGTTGTCCTTGTCAAGGCGCTATTGAAAAGGACTCCCATGAAAGGAACAGTAGTACCCTGTGCCCTCGAACGACAGATGAAATCACACACTTT